>CAOLHI010004768.1:0-100593 GCA_948474755.1 Ctenosaura bakeri
AATTGACTTGAACTCAAGTCAGACTTAAGTCAGTGACTCGACTCAGACTCAGCTCGGCAATAAATGATGCACCAACTCAACTCAAGACTTGTATGTTTTTAGTGATTGATTTGCTGCCCTTGGTTTGGTAATGTCAATGTCAGGCAGCGGCTTAAGGAGACACAGAGGCAGGAGCTGAGTTTATGGCTTTAGTAATAAAGAAATCAAGAGATTGCATCACCAAAACAAACATCCAAGTCCCAGAGGCAGCAAACTCAAACAGCAGGGATTAGCTTGGATCAGAAAGCTCATGACATAGGACGCAGATTCCCAGTTGGTAGACAGTTGTTGCCCCATGCCCAACTCCTACAGCGTCTGTCTTAAATACACATTCTTTAGCCCAGCTGGGGCTGATCAAGTGTCTGTTGGCCCAGCTCACAGCTGGAGCCCCTCAAGACTTCAGGACCGATTCATCAGACACTTCTCTCGCAGTCCCTGCAATCTCCGAACCACCCCCTTCTCCAGCCACCTCTGGAGGAATGTGAGGGGAGGGTCTGCTGCAAACTCCGGGCTGGAGTCAGCCTCTGTTGAGCCAGAAGCACTGGCCTCTGCCTCTGGAGCACAAACATCTGCTGAAGGTACTGGCTCGGGATCCGTGCCCGGGACAGCTGTGGGGTCTCTGGCAGACTCCTCCCAAGACTCTGAAGGAGCCCCCTCTCCTGAAGGCCCCTCCAAGGAATCCTTCCCTGGCTGGGAGTCCAAGTCTAACTCGGAGTTCCAGTCTGAATCGGCAGCACACTCAGCCTGGCTCATGACAGGTAACATAATATATTCATCCATAAACCTTACAACTTTGAACAATGCTTCCATCTCTTTTTGCCTACTGCTCACATGACAATCTCTCTCAAGCCTAAAGTGTAGTCACATTTATCAGAGCGGAACAGCAAATGGGTTAGCCAATGGGCTTGAGGCAGACTTGAGGTCTGCTCAGCAGCCTGACTTTGCTGCATATCAGAGGAGTCTTCTAAAACTTTTCCTAAGAGCAGAAGATGAAACTCGTCCCAGAGCGCAGGGTATATTTCTCAGATGGGGAACAGCAAATTTGTTAGGCAATGAGCCTGAGGAAGAAGGGTCCTTCCTTCTAAAACTTTTGAAGCTTCACTAATTGAGAGTAAGAAAAATCCTATTCCCCACTTCTGAAAAAAACCTCCAGCTTCGGAAGTGGGAAGTAAGAAGAATCCTATCCCTCACTTCCAAAGCTGCAGACTCTTTTATGCCCATTGGCACAAAAGTCTCCAGCTTTGGGAAGGGTGGGTAAGAAGGATCCTACTCCCCACTTCTGAAGCTGCAAACGGCAAAATCACAAATGTGGAGGGCTGACTCTGCTTAAATTATTAAAACTGACTTTATTTGACTCTGTCCTGAAATTCTGGAATATAGGTTGGGGTATAAAATTGGTTCCCAGACTTGAGACTTGACTTGAGACTTGGAGCAAAAGGCTTATGTACAGCACTGGTAAACAGAGAGACAAAGACCCCAAGAACAAGGAATGCTTCCATGCCAGAGGAAGAGAGTGAGTGTGAATGCACAAACAGGAAGTTATCTTGGGTTTTGCCCCTAAACTAACAGTGATCATGCAACATAACTAGCAGTGAATTCGGAGCATGCAAAAGTTGCTATTCCCAACACTTACATCCCAACATACCCTTTCCTATGACCTCCACTATCCCAAGATTTGCTGGTCTCTGGAACAGCTCCATCATTTTGTCTTGCTGTACCTTATTCCTCACCTGTCTCCTGGAATGCTTTTCTAGAACCATCTCCCTTATTTCCTTTAAGGTGAAAATTCACCTTTTTGGGGAAGCTTTTTGATCCTTGTCCTCACCTCCTACCTGACTCTTTCACTTATTGTAACAAAGCCAAAGTATGTATAATCAATGTTCTTCCTTTCCTTAGGCATGCTTCAATTTTTTCTTTCCTCCGTTTCCTACTGTTTGTTTCAGATTATGAGGTATGTGTAATAGGTCTTTCTAAATGATGTTAAGTATTTAAGTAATACCTGGTCTTTGGAAATAGATGATGTTAGTAAAATAAATACATACAATTTGAAATTCCTTTTGACTAACTTGAAACCTCGGAGGAAGGGTAGCATGAATTTCCGAAAATAAGTCTGAGCCTATCATGCTATGCATCTTCTTGATCACATTGTTAACACAACTGGTGATGAAAATGATTACTATTCAGACCTGAGTACAAAATATCTTTTAAAAAGTGAACATTACATTTGATCATTTGCTTTCTCATAATTAACCTCCATACTAATACCTTATCTAAAGAAGTGTGGAGATGTCATGTGAGTCAATACTGAGACTAAAGTTCTATCGTTACTAGATTGTCAGTGACAGCACCTATCAGATGGATGCTAGTAGGGTGGAATTAGATCAAGGGTACGCAAATCTGCCTCTCTCAAGGTTGAACTGCAATCTCCAACATTCCTTACCATTGCCTATGTGGCCTAAGGCTGGTGGGACCTGCAGTCAACATCTGGAAGTCAACATCACTCCTGAACTTGCATCTGGATTCAGTTTGTCAGAGGCAGAGCAGGCAATAATGGAAAGTACCAGGAGAGGAAACCGTGGTAAATATTACCTGACTGTAACTCAAAATAAGCCAGGTAACCCTTTTGTTCAATTAAATTAAGGGAAAATGGGTCTTTTCTGTTGGCTCAAGCACTGTTAGCCCAAAAGGAAAGACTACTGCAAACGGGAAAGAGAGAGGGTACTCATTCTCAAAAGGATGAAGGATCCATCTTTTGGAATCATAGATCAGTGATCAAGCACTTGCTTGATCTGATACCCAGCAAGTTCCATTAAGGTGGCAATCCTGTGCCACTTACCTGGTACTGAATCCAATGGGATTTACTTCTAATTAGATTGGTATAGGATTCTGTTCTTCAACATCTATAATATTTAGGCTGGAAGAGGTCTCGGCCTTGAAAAGCTGCAGCAGCTGTAGCTGTAGGTCTGGCTGAGGCTGCAGCAAATACTGAGGGTTAGTATTTATTTGTGTATTTGGAAACTTTCTAGACCACCCTTCAGTTTAATAGATTCCAGGGCAGTGTAGAATAATAAAAGTACACTATAAGGAAAACAGCATATAATCGCTCTTCAAATAACATAAAAGTGAACTGATATAGATGCAATAAAGCCAACTTTAAGTGTGTAGGTAAATAAGCACATGTTGATGTGTCTTTGAAAATGATGTAACATTATGGTCAGTTGGATTTCCCTATGGATTGTGTTTCAAAGGATTAAGCTATTCAGGCTGAGCTGAAGATGGCCACTTCCCTTTCTCTATGCCACTTGTGGGCACTGAAATGGGCATTGAGGTACTTTAGGGGCAATGGCAAGCTTATCTTCTAGTTGCACTAGAGTGCCTCCTACTGCCCACCAAACTGGCAGCCAATTATTTCCCGTCTAGATTGCCTGGGGTGTGGAAATGTTTCAGGGTTTCCTGGGGAAAATGTTGACTGCAAAATAAATAACATGAAAGCTGTATATGATTATTATGTCACCACAAAATCATCTAAAATAATGCAGTATTGAGGATCTTCTTATGAAATAAAATGACACCTGTCAGTTTGCAACTAGCTGTTGGAACTGTGGCCCTTTCCACACGAGGCTGGTGAATCAATTCATGCTGTTTCTTACCGGATTTTCTGGGCTCGAAACAAGGCAGACTTTCCCTCATTTCCTTCCGCACAGCTACTGCCTATGTTCCATTCTGATTCAGAGGAGTGCAAATTCATGAATCCACACTGCCTCCACCGTGGCCACTCCCGCTGCTCCCCTCCCCGCCGGCTGTGATTGCCCTCCTTTTTTTGCATGGTATAGTACATCATTGCATACATGCGTACGTGTGAAAGTCCATACTACCCCCTGGCTCCTCCCATGAGCCCTCCCCTCACCATTTGCATTGGTGCAAATGTACGTGTCTGCACCACTGTGAAAGTACAAATCGAATTGATCTGGAAAACTGGAAAACGAATTTCTTCTGGTTTTCAAATAGCATGCTTTACCACCACATGGGGGCGCATTTAGTTGGAATTAAGTGCGGAATGAAGGTAAATAAACTGAACCTAGTCTACTCCAACGTGCAGAAGACCTCCATGGCAAGACACATTGGCCCACCTTAATAACTGCGTGCGGAAAGGGCCTGTGTCGATGTTACAAAAGAGATTTTGATAATCCTCCTTTGTAGGAAGCAAACATCTCACTGCTTCTATCCACCTCATCAAGTAGGATCTTGCACAAGCTTTTCAGATAATTTAACCCCCCTACCAAAATTGCCTCTAACTTTAACTAAATTTAACTTTAAATTAAGCATGTCCTCATATTTTTAAAACTACTCCAAATGTCCCCCCAATTAATTTCTAGCATCTCAAAGGTAATAAAAAGCTAACAATTAAGTACTGATACATGTAGCTTAGCATCCAAATTCGTTAAGATTTGCTGGTGCAATATCACGTTATATCCCTTCGCTTAAGGAAAGGAGACTAGGTAGGGAATAAGAGGTGACTTTTTTGCGTGTGTTGTTACTGACATTATTGTATCTGCTTTTGAGTAAGATTTGTACCAGCTTTTAACTCTTCCCCTGCCATTTTTTACTTTAGAGGTCTGGATTTCATTATTTTGTAGTGAATCTTGCAATTGCTTTACATTTTCAGATCATTTTAAAAATGTAATCTTTTTTTTTAAATTTGGATTTGCTATTTACATGGGGTTTTACTTTATGCATCACATTTAGTAATATAATACAGTACAGAATTTAAAACTGTTTGAAATACAGTTCCAGTTCTAAGCTCTCTCAAAATAGTTACTGAAATGGCTAAAAAGTAACACTTTCTATTATCTTTTTGGAAGTTACTTGAAAAGAAAAATGAATCCTACAAGCTGCCAGCTTCTGGTACCCACCAAACTCAACATGACCTCAAAAACAACAAGAGACTCCAAGCACAAGGTGCAGCCATACTCAGTAATTTTTAAAGTAACTATAGCTATCATTCTCCACAAGGAATGAAGTTATCCATTAAGTTATAATCATAAAGTGATTTACTTATACCCTGATTGTCAAGGAGATGAATTAATTGCAATTACATAGTTCTTGATAATAAATTACTTCCAGGCTCTTACTTCCAGGCTCTGATAATAGGAGAGCCAGTGTGATGTTGTGGATTTTGTTACTTGGGTGACAGAGGGTCCACCTGTGATGCCAGTACCTCCATATGACAATGGGGGATTAGTTAGCTCAAAATTAGGAGGCCTGTGAGAGGCGAGTAGCTTAACAAGATCTTTCCACCAATGTTTATCTTGCAGGAAAGAACCAGTCAGAGATTCAAAAGTAAACTAAAAGTGTGTTTTATTGAACAGAATTCACTCACACATGCACACAAGATACAAACAGTCACACATTCACACAAGAGCAAACCAAAGGATAAAGAGAGGAAAAAATATGGCTAGTGAGGCTGAAGATTTTGAGTTATAATTACCCATCGCCACTGGAGAGTAATGAAGAAGCAGCAATATGGCTTAGACTTTTGTGTCTAAGGGCAGTACACAACCAGGAATCAAAGTGGCAGAATGATATCCAGCAAGCTAGTTGCTTAAAACTGGGGATTTTTATACTCTATTTCTCTCCCTGAAGGAGTGTGAGTTAATTGCTTTCTGGTAGAGTAAACAAAAGAGGTTTGGAATGGACTGATTGTTTCAATGTCTTGGTTGGGTGATGTGATTGGGAAAGGCTTCAGTAGGAAATGCACACAGCAGAAGTGCTTGCCTGCTGTGTCTGGCTTGTCTATTGTTTTCTGCGGGCAGTTGACAGGATTAGATTAGAACCATTAAGTCAGGCTTTCCCAGCTAATCCACAGTGAATTTATGACCTGGCCATTATGAATTCACTTCTGACCTACTCCCAGTCAGTGTCCCTTTTCCACATGGCCTTTCAGCCGTAAGTGTATGTAATTTAATTTTATGCTAATTAATATTTGCCAATTAGACTATATCAAAGTGTAGAGGGTGTATGGCTGCTAATATTTTCAGTGCTAGACTATGAGTCTGGAAACTAGGATTCAATTCCCTGCTTGACCATGGAAATCCACTGAGTGATCTTGGGTACATCACACACTCTCAGCCTCAGAAAACCCTGGTGATAGGTTTTAGGTTTATTGTGGCCTTAGGATCACTATAAGTCAGAAATGACTTAAAGTCACACAACAAAAACAACTTTGATAATATAGTATAATATAATGGATGTTTACAGTTCTCAGTTCATGGGAAGAGAAAAGAATCCCTTTCAGTCCTTTTAATTAATTCATGTAGACCACACCAATGCAATGCTTTTAAATAAACTATACTCTTTTTTTTTCTCCAAAAAAGAACAACTACAGATTTATCTTCCAAGCTAAGCCGCATGTTGTACTTTGAATCAGTCTGGCAGTTCTTTGACATTTAAGCAATAAATTGTTCATTGTTTGAAAAGACAACATTATTATATTATCTTCAGTAATTGAAAAGAAAGAATACATGCCCTGCAGGAAGTCTAGAATAAAATGAAATCATATGAAGTCAAACAAACCTATCTTATAAACACCATATGTGTGGGCTTTTTTGAGACAAAAAAAAAAAAAGTTTGGTCGGTTGAAAAGAAACTTGCTGTAATACAGATGGCTGCAATATCCAGGAAAATTGTGGTAATATGATGAATGAATAAATACAAATCATTTTATTTTATTCCAAGATGGACAGACCCAACATCGTCTGATTTTTCTTTTCTTTTTTTTAATTGTTATGTATCCACCATGCCCCTTTCTCATGTTACATGTGTTATTGATTATCATGCTAAGAGATTCATCTTCAGCCTCAAAGCTGCTAAGGAAGGGCTGCGTCCTCCACTATGAACAGAATGTCAGGGTCAGACTGGGGGATTTGTTACGTCTGTAATAAGACCACCAGATCATAACTTTTTTTTAAAAAAAATGTAGTCACATTGCCTATCATTCAAATTGAGATAATGGCACAGAGGGGAACATGTTTTCTTCTTTCACTATTTTGTGGCCCCAGTACTTATTCAAACGAAAAAGTATGACATGTCCCCCTGCAACAATGCATTCATATGTTCTATATTTTATAGTTTGACTTCCCAGAAGCCTCTATGCTGATGTTGTCAAGGGGAGACTGAAACATGAACTTTTCCCATGTGTCCTGGGACTTCTTGCATTACTAAAGTGGGATGGAAGAACTGGAAACATCCTCACATATAGTTTGGCTCCTTAGTCACTAGGGTATTCTAGCTTTCCATAGGAGTGTCTCCATGGAAGGATCCCTGTAACATTGGTAGAGTGAAAACTAGAGCCAGCTCCCATGCTTTAAATGGTGGTGTAGAAGAGGGAATTTCATCCAGTTGCGTGACAAGCAACACACTGCAGAAATTCTTCCTCTACGCAATCATTATAGGTGCTGGAGCCCTCCAATTTGGCAATCCTATGAGGACCAAACTTCAGGGCTTAGGTCTTGGATAACATGTTTTGGACAACTACTAAAGGTCATGATGTTACAGGGAAGTTGAATATGCTATGGACATATGGACAGGCATATACACTATCTTCATTTCCCAGAGTGCTTTCGGAGTCCCACATGGTAAGGAGAGAAAAAAGGCTGGCTGAGTTCTGGGAAGGGGACAAATTGATCCTTTTTTCTTTCTTTTCCTCATACATTTTAGAGAGGTTGTCAGGTGCCCTGGGCAGGTACAGCAACTGGAGCTTTCCTTTCTTGTAAAGAGAAAGAAAAATGGACGAATTTGTCCCCTCTCCAGCTTTGTGCTTGGGGCCATGCTGCTTACCCAGAAGAAAAAAAGAATAAATGGGCTTCCTTTTCTTCCTTTTTACTGGTGTTTCTTCTGGATGTCCTGAGCATTTACAGTCTCTATAAAATGAGTGGCTGATGAAAGAAAAGATACCCCTTTGTTTTGTTGCTTAGACCTGATAATTAGGAAGAAAGAGGGGAAAGTGGAGGAGTGAAGTACCTAGGGTAATAACAGGGGACTTCCAGGAGGCATCTTGCCCGTGATTCTGTAGAACTCAGAAGCACCACTAGCTGGGTGCTTTTAAAGGGAACTGGACAAATTGAGAAACCAACACATCTGACATCCCAACACATCTAACATCACAAATACATAAATTTTTACTAAACAGACAAATGGAAACAGAAACAGTAAAAGAAGTAATGATTAAATGGACATCAAATATTGGTATAACAATACAATTGGAAGATTGCGAAAAAAGCTGGAGAAGGATGCAAAAATTTACATTATCCTAAAATCTTAAAGAAAACTACCTGAAAATGTTTCACAGATGGTATTTGAGTCCATTTAAACTAGATAAGATGTACAAAACAGGATGGAAAAATGTTGGAAATGTACAAAAGAGGAAGGAACCTTTTACCACATGTGGTGGACATGTACAAAAGCAAAAAGATTTTGGAAGAGTATCAACAAAATCATGTCAGACATGTTGGTACTCAATATCCCACTCTCTCCCAATCTCTTCTTACTGAATATCATCCCCAAAACAGAATGATTAACCATGAAAAATAGATGGAAGATAATATTATATATGATCACCTCTGCCAGAATTGTTTATGCAAAATATTGGAAAAGTCAGCAAATTCCAGAACCTGATGAATGGATTATGAAGCTTATCGAGATGAAAGACTCCAACAAACTATCAAAATCACTTACAGATGAAATATATATATCAGAATGGGAGCCGATAACTAGATACCTGAAAAGAAGATATGGAGATATCATAATAATGTAAACCTATAAAGCTTAAAATTAACACTAAAACCACAGCACATGAACATTATTAGTACTAATAACCCTGATTAGATAGGGATAGATAACAAATAAATATAAGGTATAGGTGGACTAACTTGATGGCAAAGCATGACAAGGAAGGAACAAAAAAACTGTATAATATGTGTTTGAAATGTTTCTGAATTTATAGAGGTATCTTTAATAATATATAGAATAAACCCAAAAAAGATAAGCTGGAAGTAAACAAAATTACTTTTATCATACAGATAAAGTTACCTTTGATAAGAAACAAGAAGAAGTAGAGATCTGAAGGTGAACTATAATATTTGCAAAATAGTGTATAATTTTTATAAGTATTTGTATTAATTATGTATATATGCTTTCATATATTTTCTCTTTTTTCTTGTCTCTTTTTCTTTTCCATATATGGAAAATATATATAATAATAATAATAATAATAATAATAATAATAATAATAATAATAATATGTTTGTCCTTAAAAAAAGGGAACTGGAGAAATATGTGGAATATTTGACTATAGTGGCTACTGGCCATGATAATCATATATTACTTGAAATATTAGAAACAGAATGCTTCTGCGTACCAGTTACCAGAATAATGAGTGAAAGGGTACTTTTGTATTCACACCCTATTTGTGGGTTTCCCATAGTCCTCTGCCTCCAGGGGAAAATGGAATGCTTGACTAGACAGGTCTTTAGCCTGATCAACCAGGCAGTGAAAGCTAGTGGTTCCATTGCATTGAGTTGGTAGACTCATGCTAGGTTTTACAGAAACTACTCTGAGTTTTAGAGGAGCATTTTATGGGTGCTATCCCATGGCGCTGAACCTGTACCTGTAAAACAAAGCATGGGTTCACTGTAAGAGAACCACCAGCAATCAGTGCCAGTAGAGCTGTTGTGTTTTTATGTTTTCAAGATATCCACCACTCCCTTCATCGCACACTCTGCTTTAAAACAGGACTGGGGAACCTGTTTTCAGTACAATAGAGAAAATGCAAACAGGGCAGTCAGATAAAGTACTGCAAAGAACAGATACCAAAGGGAAACCTAGCTTTTTCTAGAATCTCCCTGGGTTCCAACCTGGTAAAGAGAGAAAGGAGATTTGCCCGGTTGGCAAATTTAGGACATTTCCACACTACGCTGTTATAGTGCTATTATTCCACTTTCAACCTCCTGTGGAATTCTGGGGTTTGTAGTTTACTGAGCCCAAAGAGCTCTCTGGCTGAGAATTCTAAATGCACCTCCCTAAATTGCAAACCCCAGGATTCCACAGGATGTTGAAAGTAGAATAGCAGCACTATAACACTGTAGTGCTGAAATGACTGTAACCCCATACGAAGGCAACTTAGCAAACTAATTTATGGCAGCATTCTGCATGACATTCATTCAGTGACTCCTCAATCCAATTGTCTATCTTCTGAATTAGATGTACACTAGCACTGAGAATGAACTTAATAGCGGCTGCTTTGCTAATTACATCCCCAAATCCTTATCTTTTCCATTCCTTTTGACATTTTTGAAAATCCTTGTCCAGGCATTTCAAATAGTTTGACTCAAAAGGTTGGGCAGGCATGAGGAAAAGCTTAACTGTGTGGTAAAATTTCCTTGTAAGGAAACATAAGTCTTGATTTTTATGATCTCTCTCTAAACATTACTTTCAGCATTTTCTTTTTGCCCTAACAACTTGACAAAAAAAGGAAGATAAAGGAAAAAAAGCACTATAATGGCACAGTAAGAGTCTATTTGGATTTCAAAATGTTCATATTATTTTGGAAGCAAAATATGTAGCTACAATGAGCAATTTTCCTTAATGTGCTTACTTCAACAGATTTTCAAAGACTGATGCCTCTGTTGTTATTCACTTCTTCAATAAATGTAGCCTTGTGTTCTTCAAGGCATGCTGTGTAAAATGCTCGGTGCTACCTGAATCTACAGCACCCGTAGGTTTTGAAGCACACAGATTCCTCAGAGTTGGAAAGCTAATCTTCAGAATATTATATGGAAAGAAGCAAGGTGTTTGTACGGCATAGCAAACTGGGAAGACTGATCGCACCAAAGACTCTGGGTTTTTCTACTGTTTTAAATTCGTCACTGTTTGCAAGAACATGTTTTAAAATATTCAGATATCTTCAATATAGCACTGTGGAAAACAACTACCAGTGTATACAATTTTGCATATCCACAATATTCTAAGATTCTTAGTATACTCAGAAAGTTTGATGTTTTGAAGTCCAGTTTTACCGAAAAAGATTGCCATCAACAACATTTGCCTGTATTTTCATCTCTTCCAACCATATACTGTACTATATACTGTACTATATACTATACTGTATACATTACTGTAGTATAGTGGTAAGGCAATTATAGTATTGGATTGATAAATCTAATAAATAAATTCCATAATCTCTTTCCCTCCTACCACAGTATTCTATTCTACTGCTGATTTTAGACTGTGAGCTCCTTATGAATGGGAGTTGTCTTTAGTCTGGCTATGAAACTCTTTACAGTGTCACATGCTTGATTGCATTTTGGTAAAAATAACCTTGAAGCACTGCTATTACTTGCTTTAGTTGGCAGTCAAGGCCTTAAAAAAATCACACACAGATAGATGACTTTGAGCATGGTAGCACTTGCCACTAATGTCAAACAGGTCTGCAATGCAGCCTCAGTATTAAAGCTTTGATTCCAGAAGTGCCTTTCCACAAGCAGAAGGCTTATCCTGGCATAGAAAGCTTTTTCTGGACTTTAGAAAGCATATGAACAACAGTGTAATCCAATGGTACCTTGAACTGTTGTCCCGTGATGGGCACTTTATGTCAAGTTCATGTGGTGCAGAATCTTCTGCTAGCTATGGACAATAGTTTAATAGATCGTACCCCATAGAAAAATTGCAAATTGTAGGGTTAGTAAGATGACTAACCCTGCAAGATAAGTCTTTTTTTAAAAGAAGAGTATTGCATTTGATTGAGGAATGACTTCAGGCATATCTGCATGACCTGTGTTAAAAAGACCCAGCATGGTGTAGTGGTCTGAGTGTCGGGCTATGACTCTGGAAACTAGGGTTCAATTCCCTATTTGTCCATGGAAACCCCCTGGGTGACTTTGAGTGTGTCATACTTTCTCAGCCCCTGGAAAACTTTATGACAGGTTAGCCCTATAGTCTCCACAAGTTGGAAATGACTTGAAAGCACACAACAACAGAGTTTGTAACTATGGGTTAAAAGTAAACTGTAATTGATGCCTTTTCCAATAAAAATCAGAGGCCAAGATGCATAAGTAGATGTCCTATTGTGCAGTGGGGGTTCCCATCCATTGCAAAGTGGGACATGTTGCACATTTGGACACATCATGCAACAGGACACATTACACAGCAGTCATTATGCTGGCTCCACTTCCACAGCAGTTGTCCCACTGACATAGCTATGCCTCTGCTCCTCTCCTAGAATACAAGTGTTGTGCAGTGACACAGTTCAGCTTTACATGTTCAATTTTACACATTCAGAAGTTAGTTTAAAAATATATAACTTATCAATTTGCTAACAGGATGCCAGTCTACCAATTTAGTTTAATTTGCAAAGTGTGAAATTAAGAAGGTTTTGTTTTGTTTTTAATAAGACCATTACCATGTCTACAATGGTAATGGTAATGGTAATAAACTGCTTTGGGGAATGATGGAACTTTATCTCTAATTATTTTTAAAAGTAACATCTCATGTTCTGGCATTGGAAAATATAAAATGGTATTTTAGATAGGAACATTTCCCTCACAGCCATACTGACACCAACTAACTTCCTACCAAGCCATTAGGCTTCCCAGACAGCACAGAAGAAAAAAGGTTACTCTTACTTCACATCCTGTGGAAATAACCTTTTTCATCCGAAAACATATTTTTCTTCCCTGCTCGTTTTCAGTAGTTTCTGCCTGACAAGCTTCACAAATTTGACTCTCCTGGTTATTATTTTCTCATTGTAATAAATATATTTTTTCCTCAGGAGATTCCAAAAGAGACAGAATACTGTGAAACAAATGCACAAAGGAGTTAGAACACAGCTTTGGGCAATTCATCCAGTTTCCTGGTACCATAAATCCCTATTTAGATCAAATGAAGGAAGGTTGGCAGCGCTCCTAATGAACTCTAGTTCACAGTAGCTCACGCTCATTGAAGGCAGAGGTAGAACAGCTATCTATCTTCAGCATAACTTCAGCAGCATGCCGAGCACTGAATATTTTGAATGCTAAAAGTATGGACCTTGCAGTTTTTAAGCACAATTTACCCTTTTCTTGCTTTCATTTTAAATTTCCCCTTTTTGTTTCCTTTCCATTCACTGTTGTCTCCGCTTGCTCATTATTTTTATTTTTCTCTTTTACTCTGTTTTCATCTTTTGCCCTAAAAGACCTATGCATGTGGCATTAGAATGATATTTAAATAAGTCAATATTTTGAAAAGTCATCACCTGCATTTCAGAAGTAAATATATGGTGCCTGTTTTGCATCTGCTACTCATTCTAGCAATGTGTCTCCATGAGTGACATATTTTTCTAGGAATGCACTGAGTGAATGAATTATATTTGGCTGACAAGATATACTTTTATTACTGTTGAAGTATTGTGTGTGCGTTATTTACTGGGAACACAACAAAGCCTTTTGACCATAAGGTGCCCCCTTTCTCTTAATAATACCATTTTTCATCACTGTATAAATGAACTCATCACTTTGGGATGCTCTCTGTAGGCCAGGAGACCTGCAAGGTCTGCTTGGGGTTGGCTAATGCGTTTATACTCTTCAAAACTTTCAGTTAAATCATTGCTATTAAATGTTTACTTAATTACTAACTGTGTTTTATGTTGTTTATTACATTAAAGGCATTGGGAATTGTGAGAGCTAGTAGTGGATTCTCAAGCAGAGTAATCAAACGTCAAGGCAGAAACTGAACAACAACCAGTCCCACACCTACCCACCCATACACACAGTCTAGGGTAAAATAAATAAGATTAGGTTTGTGTGTGTGTGTGTGTGTGTGCACCTGCACGCAATTTCAAACATTGAATGGCATGCACTGTTTTTGTTGCCCCCTCGAAGCTTAAAAGAGATGGGGCAGGCTAATTTCCTTGGGTAAGGAGTTCCACAGTCAAGGTGCTACCACAGAGAAAACCCTGTTATGTGTACCAACCAATCTAACTTCATGTGATAGTGGGACATGCAACAGGGCTTCTTTTTAACTCATATGGGGCAGAAATATGGTGAAATAATAAGTGTAAATAGGGAGATGAGTTTAGGGTTAGGCCATGTTTTTTCTAAACTGTAGATTTTCTAATGGTCATTTCTCCATGTGTCGTCTTTAAGACTGCATTGTATAAAGAAATTTAATTTCTTTTATATCATAATTTGTGTACTCTGTATTTACCCCACCTTGTGTTGTGGGAAGAATTTTCCAACTCCCTTAATGAAAAACTTGCTTAAATTGCTTGCTGTTGTGTGCCTTCAAGTTATTTCCAACTTATGGTGACCCTAAGGCAAACCTATCATGAGATTTTCTGGGGCTTAGAGTGTGTGACACAAGGTCACTCAATGGGTTTCATGGCTGAGTAGGGAATCAAACTCTGGTCTCCAGGGTTGTAATCCAATGCTCAAACCACTACACCACTCTGGCTCTTGCTTACATTGCTACCTTTCATCAAATATTGGAAGACAATGTATATAATTTCAGCCGGCATCCTGTTGGTGAATTATGATGGTGTAAGTTGAATATAACTCCATCTCAACTCAGTTTTTTAGCTGGACAGGAAGCTATCATCACTGTAATTGTGCATTTCTGCATGACAGTGGGTTGGACTAGATGGGCCTTCTAACTCTACCAGTATTCTATGATTCTATATCTCATAGCTATGTGCAGGATCATGGCCATCATATGTGATTTGGGCACAGCATATAAATGGTGAAGTTTTCTTCTGACTTTAGAGGTCCTATTTTTCTCAATGAGCAGTTTAGGGGTCCATTCACACTACACAATTATAGCACTGTGATTTCATTTTAACCACTATGGCTGCATCTTTTGGAATCTTGGAGTTTGTACTTTCATGAAGCACTACAACTTTCTGGCTGGAATTCTAAGTATCCTTCCCTAAACTACAAATCCCAGGATTCCACAGGTTCAAACAACAGTTAAAGTGGAATCAAAGTGATGTAATTGTTTAATCTGAAACAGCCCCAACTGGACACCCTGTTTAGGGCTTCATAAGGTTACAATTCCCATATATTATCTTTATACTAAAAGGAAAAGACTCCTGTCAGCATAGTTAAAATTGGAACGAAGTTTAAATTTTTTAAATAGATAAGTCAACTGAAGTACACTAAAGCACCCAGGTGGGTTTTTGTTGGTATAAATTAGAAAAGGAGGGAATAGTTTGCCATTAGATGGAAATATAACAGGACAGTGACCCAATTCTACTATATCTGTTTTTCATGGTGGGGTATTTAATGAAACTATCAACATCACTGTAAGATTTATGTATCATTTCCTCATGGAAAATATCTTGAAGAACTGTATAAAAATGAAAAGTGAACAAGTTTTCTACTCCTGTGAATATAAAGCACCATATGGGCTATTTGAATGGGAAAGGTCTGCTAATGAAGCATTTCTCAAACAAAGCCATCTGTCGATATACATGACACGACAGTTCATAAAACAGTACAACTTTTCCAGCAGGAATTGACTTTCTGTGTTTACGCTAGCCAGGAAGAAAGAAAGATTGGGTCAGTGTGGTTCAGCTGTGATTTGGAAACCTTGGTTGAAAAACAAGTGAAATGCCCCCAAATGAATGAACCATGTTGTTTCTGTGAGCTTGACCCATCCAGATAGGGATTGTGCATTTTGAATATTAAAATTTGCAAACTCTGGGCAGGATTGGTCACAATCTTATATTTGACCATAGCAACATTTGGAATGAAGTTCCTAATCCAGGGACAGGAACTATGCTTACCTCCAGGGGCTATTGAACAGCAACTCCTAGTATTCCTCACCATTGGCCATGCTTGGCTATGGCTGCTGGAAGCTGCAGTTCAAAAACATTTGAGAGAGGCATAATTCTAAATGCTATGGCAGTGTTAGAAAAGGACCAATCTCCCTTAGGTACAACACATTGTTCTAGTCTATACAGTCTACAGTTCTATTATGTAGACCTATAAGGGGTTATTATGCCTTTCCTCATGAGGATGACTGCTAATGCAATCTGGATTTTGAATACTTTCTTTTTGGAACATTGCCAGCCTTATCAATAATGTGGATAATGCTGCAGAACACATCATCCTAAATCGAACTGCTGGTCTCAACTAGAGCAGACCCATTAAATCAGTGGGATTTACACAAATATGACCACTCAGCAACTCAGCAAGGTTCATATTCCTAATACTAAGTACTAGCAGTTACTACTAGCAATAAACAGCCTATCTAAATGCTTAGTGCTAATGTGAAACGGACTGTTGTATCATTATGAAATCAAGAGGAGTTGTCAGGGTTTTTTTTAAGGGTCATTTTTATTGTTTTTACAATCTGACATGAAGCACCTGGTTTTGAAAAGTGTCACAGATTTATTCCCTAGTATAAGGCAAAGGTAGTCATCCTGGCTATATGAAAAATTCCAAAATCCATATTAGTGTCATACCTTTAACAGAACAAATAAAAGAGCACACAAATGTGTCTGCTGTAAGAACCTGAGAAGCTTTCCTACTCAGGTTGTTAAGTGCCTTTGTTTAGTTATGCACTTAAAAAGAAAAATGGCTTGCGGTGTTTTCAGACATTAAATAATGCTTTAGTCTACTTAGTATCTCAATAAAAAAAATCTTTTTGATGGCTTTACAGATAAACCCCATGTGCTTTAACTTAAACTACTGAGTAATCAGTTGTTTCAATGGGCTCCTGTTCATGTTGTTCTTCTCTTCCTAAGAAGGAAAAAAAAAACTGACCTTGATTAGTCTTATTTTTCATCCAGAGAACACAAAATGGGGTTTGATATGCCAGTGTGCAGCTAATCTACTTTTCCTTTTGCAATGTTCTCTGACACGCTCGTGGTAAGAAGGAAACAAAATGAGTGGTGAGGGTTTTGACTACTAAACATATCAGGTTTGATGGGAAAAGGATATATAAATTTGAAGTCCATCAAAATAGAGGCAGATGGATAAATCCATCAGATTCAGTGTCTCTGTTTCTTGTTTTCCCAGTTTCACATTTTGTGCAAACATTTTTATATAATGCATTTAAGTGCCATTTTCACTAATATATGCATTTATGTGTTCATTTTCTCCAAAATATACATTTGTGTATGTGTCTTTGGTTGGAGCACACTATTACAAAATTAAGAAAAATTTAAATGACTGCAATTTTGAAAGGTTCTGTTTAAAGGTGTAAAATTAGGTAAGTTTACATTAAAATTCAAACTGAACAAACACCTTCCTTGTCTTTAGGCCAAAATTAAATTGCTCACCTTCAGATAGTTTGCCCTTCCCTGTGGGTGAAATCCATGCAGCAATGTAGTAAAATCTCAAATTAACTGAACAGCTTGACTTCTTAAGGGTGCTTCTGAAATTATCATTTGAGTTTCTCCCCAGGTTTGGAGTACGGAATTAACTGGTGATGTCTGTGACATATTAAGGATTCTCAATTATTCCTTTTCCTACCCACCCCCCTGAATTGTATACCATTTGATTTGCTACAGGTTTCAGATGTCTATTTATTGCATACATGTTCTTGCTTTCTGCTGTGGGATAGGTTTCTGCTTCCGTAACTTTATCTGCCCAAAAAACTCAGGGAGTAGGTCATGGTGAGAAAGAATGACCAGCCCAAGACCACTCAATGAGCTTCATAGCTAAGTGGGGCCTTGAATCTAGCTCTCCCCAGCATTTCTCCACCACTCTAACTACTCAATCACACAGATTTTTCCATTAATATTTGTCTTTCTTTCTCTCTACTTTACTAATGTGAAGTTCAGATACAACCTTATGCATGATTTCATCAAGATTCTTTTTTTCGGGGGTATGCATGCATGTACATCTATGTGCTGCATAGAACACAACAAAAACAAAACAACCATGGCATTATCATACATAAGGATGTGTTAAGATTCTTCCAAAAGAAAAGTGGATGTGACTGAATGATACATGCTGGGCAGTCTTTTAGCATGATCTCTGCATGCCCATGACATAATTTGTGCTTATAACACAGTGCACAATTTGGTCTGAAATCGTGACTTAACCAATCCACTATAACCCACAGTCTCTTCTCTAAATAAAACAACCCTTGGTTTTCTTCCCCAAGGAGTGCTTATTCCAAGATCCTAACTGACATTACTTTCTAAATGTCAAAACACACATACAAACATAGAACTGTGGAGCTGGAAATGATACCAGCGGTCATCTAGCCCAACCTCTATCAGTGCAGGAATCTCCTAACAGTTGGCCAGCAAACCTTTGGCTAGCAACCTTTTGTGACATTCACATGCATACCTGAAAAGTTACGTCTAAGGTCATTTCCACACCACATAGTTATAGTGCTATTATTCCACTTTCAACATCCTACAGAATCCTGGGATTTGTAGTTTAGAGAGGGGCATTTAGAATTCTCAGTTAGAGGGCTCTTTGGCCTCAGTAAACTACAAACCCCAGAATTCCACAGGATATAGAAAGTAGAATAATAATTCTACAACAGTGTAGGACAGAAATGGCCTAAGTATTGGACTTTCTCAGTTGTTGTGAAGTGAGGAATTCACTACCTCTCATGCAATAGACAACCCCACTTGCTAAGATTTACCTTCTTACTGTGGGGCCTTCACCTCCATGGCCATTTAGTGGCCAATGGAGAGCACAGTATGCCAGAGTGCCTGGCTATGTCTCTATAGCCAAATGAAGAATGACAAATGCATCATCTGAGACCCAGGAGTCATCTGGAAGTTCCAGGAAATGACATCACCACCTAGACCATTTCTGCACCACACTCTTATAGCACTATCATTCCACTTTCAACAACCTGAGGAATCCTGCTTCATCTCCACACTAGACTGTTAGAGCGATATTATTCCACTTTCAACATCTATGGAATCCTGGGGAATTTCAACATCTATGGAATCCTGGGGTTTGCAGTTTAGGAAGGGGCCGACTGGCCCCTCCCGAAACTGCAAACCCCAAGATTCCATGAGATGTTGAAAGTGAAATAATAGTGCTATAACATCCTAGTGCGGAAATGGCCCAAGTGTCTAATTATAGGCACCTAGACAGACATGTCTGTACTTCTTCCTGCTTCTCTACTGGCCATTAAATGGCCATGGAAACAGGGGCTCATCAAGAAGGTGAACCCTGCAGGAGAGGAGAGGTTCTGCCTGGGCTGAATTTTATAATATAGCTCCTGATACAGTCCCCTGTTTAAAAACTTTCAACAGAAATACTTACCTGGACTTGTGTGACAAACATCACTGTAGGGGAAGGTAAGAGTGAGACCAGAGTATTATGTTTGATTAGTACTGAGCACCAAATCCAAACATGTGATAGGGGCAAAAAAGACAGTGAAGCAGTTTGCCCCCCTATACATGTCATTCAGAGCTCGACATTGAACCACCTTCATGCCTTCAATGCAGTGTGAATTAATCTGGTCACTTTGGGACCAGATAGGAATTTTCCCCCCTTTTCTCAGGAGGTTTTTTGTCTATCCCATACTGTATTTGATAGAATTTGGAAAATTGGCTCTGAGTGGTGTCATTAAGTAGGTTGTTCTTTGGCAGATAATGGGGGATAAATAAAACTTCAGTGATCACCTATTGGCACCCCTTTGGTGCCAGGTAGGGCTCTGGAACTACCTTTTTAGAGCCCTACATCCCAGGAGGTCAGTGAAAGAGGTTATCCTTGAGGTTAACCTGGGAATAAGGCTCTCACTTTTAGAGCCCTGAGACTTAGGTGGGGGTCCCTGGGTTACTTTCCAAGATGTTGGACAGGGAAGCTACCAAAGTAATTTGGATTGCCCCTGGAGCTCAGGTGTTATCACCCATGGATATGCTGAGCAGGATGACACTTAGTGACCCTGGCATCAGTTGGACCCATAACGTGTTGCTCCCCCTCCCTTGTATCTTTCAGGTTTATGCAATTTAAATAAAACAAGTGAAAATAAAGTGGCCCTTATTAAACCCAACTTTGTGTCTGCTCTCTTTATTCCATGGTTGAGCATCAAAGAATCCATCCCCTTGCAATGTCATCTATTAAATTCTCAAACAGCTCTTATGTTAGAAAGTTCTTGTTGTTGTTTACATAGACTTTCCTTTCTCACAAATGAATCAATATGGATGTGGTTCTCCCTATAAAGGTGAAGACATATAACATTTAATTCCATTCTTAAACCACCACCATTCAAAAGAGTTTGATGATATTGTTGGAAACCATCAGATGTTCTTTACTGCTCCTTTGTTATGTGAATATGTTTAAATTTATGTAAAGACTGCAACAAGTTGAGCTGTGTTGAAGATTAAAAAGAAATCCACCCTCCCACCCACACAAATCCTAGGTTTGTAAAAGTGAAAAGCATTGTTCTTCCTTACGTGTCAAAGAAGAAAAAAATAAGTTGTCTAAAATTTTACTATTCAGGAGATAAATGTAGTTGATTTTTCTTGTCCTCACCTGACACCTCTATCATACCAGACAAATTTATTTCTCCATTTTCAGCATGGGTTACTTCTTTTCACAGCCACTCTTTTCTGAGTTTTGTCTACAATGTTTGGGTCGGTCAGACAGAGGATGATGCATTGTAAGCCCGGCTGGTGTTTGGTTAGTGAATTATGATATTCTAAGGGCTTTTCTGCACTACACTGCTATAGTGCTATTATTCTACTTTCAACATTCTGTGGAATTCTGAGGTTTGTAGTTTGCTGAGGCCAAAGAGCTGTCTGGCAGGGAATTCTAAATGCTCCTCCCTAAACTGCAAACCCCAGGATTCCATAGGATATTGAAAGTGGGATAATAGCATTACAACAGTGTAGTGCTGAAAGGCCCTAAGTCCAGTTGTGACCCACTTTTTTGATTACTATAGAGGTCAAAATTCTGTTCTAACTGCACAATGACCAAAATTCCCCCAACTCAACCTTTTCTTAGATGCAACATTATCCCCCTGATGACATTTATGTGTTACCCTGACTTCTGGGGGTCCCTGGGGACACCCAATTTGCTCCAAAAATACAAAGATTGGGGAAATTAGTGGAGCACTGCCTAGCAACCCAGAGGGAAAGGCAACACAGCAAGATCTTGGACCCTATATCCACGGAGTCAGACCGCACGAGAACCACGCCAAATGTCCAATCGCCAGTAGTTTATTCAGCAGAATTGGCAAAATATCCACACACATACACACAACAAAGCAGTCACTCACACAAGCGCACAAGGACTACTGAGTCAGAAAGATATGAAGATCGAGAAAAGCGGAGGGAAAGGGAACAGTTAATAATAATAATAATAATAATAATAATAATAATAATAATAATAATAATAATAATAATAATTTATTTCTATCCTGCCTCTCCAGATGGATCGAGGCAGTGAACAGCAATAATGCATTAATTACATTAAAAACATTAAAAACATACCCAATCGTCCCCACCTACCAACCCAGCTAAAACCAACTCCCTAAAACACATAACAATTAACAATTAATTAACTATTAAAAGAACAGCAGGACAATTGGTGGGAGGCAGTGGAAGTACTAGTCTTGGAAGGCGTATTGGAAGAGATCAGTCTTGACTGCTTTTTTAAAGCAGTCAAGACTGGTAATATGCAGGGTCTCCTCCGGCAGGCCATTCCATAGCTTGGGAGAGATAGAAGAGAAGGTCCTCTGGGTAACCGCAGCCAACCTAGTTCTGACTGGCTGCAGTAAGTTCCTCCCAGAGGACCTTAGTGTGCAGGGCGGATTATATGGGAGAAGGTGATCCCACAGGTAGTCTGGCCCCAAGCCATAAAGGGCTTTAAAGGTAATAACCAACACTTTGTACTGTGCCCAGAATCTAATAGGCAGCCAATGTAAAGACTTCAGAATTGGTGCTATGTGGTCAGTTTTAGGTCTACCGGTGACTAACCTGGCTGCCATATTCTGAACTAATTGAAGTTTCCGGACCAAGCACATGGGTAGTATACTGCAGCTGATCCTGTAGTCTTCAGCTTGGGAAGAAGTAAGGCGAAAGTGGCTCAGCGGAGGAAGAATGCTGATAGGAGCTCTCAACTAGCAGAATGCCAGGGCACTAGTCAAGCATGGGAGTTCTCCAAAGAGACTCCCAAAAGGGGACTCAATTATAGGGCAAAACATGACTCGGGGGCAAACCCTTTCCCGGGAAAGGACAATGGCCAAATCATGCAGATGGACATCATCTTTGTATTTCTCACTGTTGCAAGCATTAATCTCATCAGAAAGATACGTAATCCCCTCAAGGTGCCGTCGTTGTTGATGTCCATTGTGTGTGTATGAGTGTATTTTGAGGTTTCCCTCTTGGAGGTGTGACTGGGAAAGCCTTGGTGTGACCTTTGCTAGTAAGGCTTCAGTCTTAGACCCAAGTGTCTACATTTCTGTCCAGTGAACCTCGGGCTTAATAACTTTGGATATAAAATATTATAATCCCCCGGGACTGGGTCTGCCAGCAGGAGTTATGTATGTGTCAGTAGGAAGTGGTGGGAGCAGCAAAGGTGCTTTAGGTGACACAACAATAATGTCATGCTCAGGAACTTCCCAAGGATTCTGGAGGCCCTTGAGGATGCCTGCTGTAGTGTGTCCAGATAAAGAAAAAAGAGAGAGATGGGTCTCTGTTGCTTCCCTAATTTGCTACTGATTCATAAATAGCCATCTTGGGGGGCCTGCAGAAGATAAAATATGGGTTTGATGACACAGGCATGGTTCTCTACCCTTATATTTTTTAAGAAGACTGAAAGTTCTTTAGCTTATATCTGTTATTCTGAATTATTTGGATTTTCTGGAATTTGCTGTCTTGGTCACCTGAGCTCCCAAGGTTGCAGAATCTAGTCTTCTCCAATTAGTGTTCCTGTTAAGTATCCTTAAGCCTTGGTCCATCAGGAAGTAACAGGAGAAGAAGTTGTAGCTTTATACTAATTTTTATTCTTGTTAACATATATAACGGATAAACCCACTGTTCTCAGCAGCAAAGTTCACATAGAACTTGTAGTCACATTTTTATAACAAGACTTTCATCACTTCTAGAATTATACAGCAAAGTGCTACAATCTCTCCCCTAGCATGCATGTTTACAATTATTTCTTTGCTGTCATTTGGTTGAGTACTATATAACTGACTTCATCAAGAAAGGAATAGAGCCTACCACTCATAGGGGTTTGGATTATGAGCAAGTGCTTTGTGCAGCAGCAGCCTAGAGGTGGACCAGCTTTGCTAAGAGCAAAATCTGGAGCTTTGTTGCTCAAAAGGCTTCTGTTTTTATACTCTCTGCAGCCTCTGTTTATCCAATCAGCTAAAAGATCTCAGCCCTACTCCATTCTCATGCAATCAAAACAGAGATCTCAGATAGGATGCCACTCCAGGTACAATTAGAGTCTTTGGCTGCCTTTCATCCTGATTGCATCAGTTAGTAATCCTCTACTGTCAGGATTGTTATAGGTTGGTCATTTGCCTTCATTTGCTTTCAAGCATTCAAATTTATCTCAATTTATAATTAGGTTGGCTACATGCCTGGAACCTGCATATGTCTATTTTCATAATATGCACCTATCTAACATATCAGCATTCCAACTTCAGGAATTTAAATTAGATAAACATAACTCCAAAAGTCACCACAGCATGTCACAATGAAGAGGGCTGTTAGGAGATAAGTCTCCTGGTGGAGAATCTTGGTCCCTTGTATAGACATTCATATCCACACACTAGTATCATGTAGAATGAGTGAGATCATGCACACAGGCCACATGCCTAGAGTTGTGTCCCATGCTGGCCCAATCTCCCCTTTTTTAAGCTCAAGGAAGCAGCCTGTATCTGTTTAGCAAGCATTCTCTCTTCAGATAAACCTCAGCTCCCTGGAATCACATAGATGCAGAGCTAGTAAGGCAAGTATTAGGAAGCTAGAGCCAGCACAAGCATATCAATTGAAGAATGCCCCCAAAAGAGTTTTTTATTGTTACAAAATAGGAAAGACATAAAAGATATCTGTGTCTTCCACCCATTTCTTACAAAGTCACAGTTTGCAAATTAATGGCCAGGAGATATTTTATGAGCTGTAAGGACCAAGCTGCTCATATGTATTCTGCAGTGCATTAACTAATTGTGGGCACATGAAGACTTTTTATGGGGAAAGGGAAGGTTGTGGTGAACAGGGAAAGAAGGTTTATTTTATCATTTTCCAAACCAATCATGCCTCCCCATGCACAATTTGAAATACTAGCTTTTTTAAAAAAAGGCCCTACTGATAGCAATGAGATTCTCTTTATTTACAGCTGTTCCCAGTCATATAGAAAAAGTAGGGAGTTCTATTTTAACAAATGACAAAAACCACACAATGCCTTTATCCAGCTGTTCTGGAATCTGCAGGATCTGCCCAAATACATGGATGAGAAAAGTAAGGTGAAATTGTTGGGCTGTTCATTTAGTTTATATATAGGGAGTAGGAAAAGAGAATCAGGGTGAGGGGGGGGGTCTTTCCAAAAGGGGAAAAAATTCATGCGTTTTCATTCACTAGCAGCTTTTTGCTACTTCTATTAGGCAAGTTCTTCCATTATTGGCCTTTCTTTCTTTCTTTCTTTCTTTCTTTCTTTCTTTCTTTCTTTCTTTCTTTCTTTCCCTTAAGAAGACACTGTAGGGAGAGAGAGATGAGATATATATAAAAACAATACTCCACCATTTTCCTGAAGGAAGTGATGAGCATTAAGGCTGTGCTTCCCCATGGAAATGCTGATATTTAGAGAGCTTTCACTGTAATAAGTGGAGGAGGTTGGAAAATCCCTTAGTGGAACACTAAAACCTATAAAACTGAAAAATAAATCCTCTGAAAAATAGATTTTCCTCTGCCTGATCTCATGAGGGAGAGGCTGGAGCTACCCAAAATGTAGATTCTGGCCTCAAGAGAGATCCAGTCATTGGAAAAGCAACACAGGTCCTTTTGTACATTTCGGAGGAAGTTGGAAAACTGAGTAGGAAAGCAGACACAGTTTCATTTCTCAGCAAAATTAGTTGTTTAGTGCTCAATGACACAAAATAATTATTCTACTTTTTATTTGTTGCATTTATGTTCCACATTTCCTTCCTTGAGCAGAGCTTTCTAAGGTCTTCTCCCATACAAGTCTTTGCATTCATTGAGATACTCTTTTGAGATCTTCCCTTTATTGTCAGACTGCTTGTATTTTGTCTTTCTACCTCCATTTTGTCTGTTTTATATTGCCAAGCTTGTGAAAGCTAGCAACTAGTGGCAACAGAGTTTTAACATCAGGACAGTAGTGGCATAAAAATACCTCTGGCTTTGGGACTCCATGCTAAACCCATCTCTTTAATACACTAATGTACTCAAATCAAAAGCCCTCCACTTTGCAACATGTCCACCTGGTGTATGTTTAAGGATCTATTAGGGTTTTTTTTGCAGAAAGTAGCTGTGGTGTGCTCACCTTTTTGTCTCCTGGAAAGCACGCTTTTCAATCACACTATAGGCTTTTGTGTTTGTTAAAAGTATAGTTGTCTTTAGATTTCCATGCTTTCCATACTGTTCAGAACGGCACTGTTGGCAAACAGTCTGTTTTTGAGTGATTTTTGCAGTCCTTGGATGAGTACTCATTTTAATGTTTCACCTTCCAACTCCACTGTTACCCTGACGTCTGGGAGTCCCTTGTGGGACACCTTGATTTGCTCCAAAAATGCAAAGACTGGGGGAATAGCGGAGCACTGGCCTTGGCAGAACGAAGGGCAGGGTAACTCAGGAAGATCTTCAACCCAATTTTTACATGGTCAGACCATGAAAAAAACAGCCAAACATGTCAATGAATGAAGTTTATTAGCAAGTATGTTCCCACACACAAACACAGTCACTCAGTCATGCACACAAGGACTATCGAGAAGGCAAAGAGGTGAAAGCTTGTAGGGGATAAAGTGGAGAGGGTGTAAGGGCAGTAATACTGCACCTGTCCAGAAGTCTTTGATCCAGGAAGTGGTGAGAAAGAAGGAACTCAACGAAGCAAGGCAGCTGAGAGGAGCACTTGACTAACAGAGTGCCGGTCTGCTAGTGTAGTGGGGCAGTTCTCCGAAGGTCTCAGAAAGGAGGACTATTTATCAGGCAGAACATACCTCGGGGGCAGTCTCTTTCCCAAGAAGAACAATGGTCGAATCAGAAGGAGAATACTGCACAATGGCTACTTGACGGCTTGCACGATTGTTTCATGTAAATAGACCTCGCCCTACTAGGTTTTGCTGCTGCCAGCATTGCTCAACAGAGGAAAACCTGATAATCCCCTCAAGTTGGCTTTATGGCTGAGGACCCTTTGTCTTGCGGACATGCCTGCCTGAGGTCTCCTTGGGAAAACATGACTGGGGATTTTCCTGGTCTTGACCTATGTCTGGTCGCTTGACCTATTTGTCTACACACTCACCTGGGCAACCTCTCTGGCATAGGTGATATTTTTGGTATTAATTTTATATCCCTCTGGGACCGGGTCTGCTAATGAGGGTAACACCACTGATGAATGGAAGCCCTAGAAATGCCTGTTCTCTTGAGTCTCTGCCCTTCTCTCAGTCAAATTTTTGATCTTTTTTTTTCTCTTATGATTAATCTCCTACTGTGTATTACCCTCTTCCATCTCTATTTGTGCCAGTGGGCCAAAGATTAGGATGGAAATATTTCTGAAGAGAGAATCTAGATGAGTGACTTTTTAACATCTCTATCCACACTGCCCCAACAAGATATTTACACTTCATTCCATGTTCTTCTCCAGATCAGTGTAAATCCATACTCTTGAAATATTTCCTTTGGTTTTGCTATGTGCCTCTATTCATGATTCATACCAATGATCTAAGAAGGACAACTGTCCCTCTAGCTTATTCAGTCTCACTCTCCCTGCCTCCTATATTGCTGCCACTTCTCTTCTCCCCTCTTTTCTTCTGTTCAGCAACATTTCCCTTCCTTCACTGGCTTGCTCATTCTCAATCCTCCAGCCATTGCTGCCCTTTTCTCATCTCCCTTCTGCCCAGCAACTCTTCTCTATCATTGCTTACTTCCTCCATCCTTTTCTCCCAACTCTCTACCACTTTCTTACTCTCTCTCCCACTTCCTGCCTGCCTGTCTCCCTTTTGCTTGGCTCTAATCTTCACCCATTCCAAACTGTCTGCCAGTCTTCCCTTTGCATTGGCCCCTCTGTGCAAGCTGAGAAACATTCAGAGAAAATGAATTGTATCAAACTGCCATAGTTTTTATTTTCAGATTTATTGCAGAGAGGAGCTAGATGGATGCCTCTTTCCTTTCCTTCTCCTTTCCTTGTCTTTAAGATCCTTATCCCCGCCAACTCTCAATCTATTCCTCTTCTTTTCTAAATACAGGGCATCCTCTGATTATCTGATGGATTAGGGACCACAGCACTGCCAGAAAGTGAAATTGGTTACAAAGTGGAACCCAGTCTTTGTCTGTTCTTCTCCTTTTGCCTTCTTCCTGAGGAGAGAACATGAGGGAGGCTTGGTGACCCTCCATAACTCCTTCATGTTCCCTACAGGAAGAAGGCAAGAGGAGAAGAACAGATGAAAAAGTGGATCCCACATCAAAAGAATGATTGATCTCTACAATTTGCAATGGTAAAAAGAGTAGAATGTTGAAAAATGGGTTGTCGAAAAGTGGGGGATGCCAGTAGACTTCCAGCTCACAACAAAGATTTATAAATATATGTTTCTTTTGTCTTTCTTCTAACACACTCCCTTTTCCTTGGTTAAGCCCTGAAGTCTCAGCTTTGCTTGTTTGTTTCTTCTTTTCCCAGAATTTTTAACTTGACACTCAACTGACTAGATCTGGAATCCCAAGTAGGAATGGATAGGTCTGTCAACTTTACTTTCTCTTGTTTTCTCATTTTATTCTCCCAGCCATTTGTCTAATAACATGATTCCATCCGGTATGTTGTCACTACTGCTTTATGTGTTTCTTTCATATGCTTTTAAAAATTGTTTTAGATATTAGCTTTGTTTATTCTGTTTTGTTGGTTTGTAAACCACTTTGTGGGATGTGCAGGAAGAAAGGAAGTGAATAAATGTTTCAAAATAAGTACTCGTAAAAGCACTTGCCGGATACCTACTTCCTCAGGTTCAGATGCTGAACTGTAGTTGAACATTTAAAACATTCTCACAAGCCATCATATATTTTATGAAGATTCAGCCTAGAATGTAAACATCTTTAGAGCTTTTCATGGCATAAATGAAATGGTGATAGTACATTTCCTGTGGAGATGATGATTATTAATTATACTTCTTCTGTCCAAGCAGCTGACAGCTACAGGTTTCCTTAGTTTCATAAATAGAACACAGAAATGTTTGTTGTTGCTTTTTGCTAGAACAGACCAGAACCTGGAAAAGTTACTTTTATGGATTGACCAGCTTTAGAGTGTGTGTGAGGGGGTGTTTCTGAGAATTTTTGTCCAAAAACTAATTTGGTCAAACTCTGCAATATAGGTTAGAGCAACCTAGAGGCCATTCCTCAATGTATAGCAGCTTGCTAATTAATTAATGTGAGAGGTAGAAGAGGAAGTTTATCTCTTATCTTTGACCTCCTCTGCTAGACTGGAATGAAGGTTTTCCAGCTGTGTGATTCTATGATTCTATCCCTAAGGAAATAAATACGCATTCTGAAGCACATAATTCATATCTTCACATTTCTGCTTCTTCTGGAAAAAAAGTCTAATGTAGTACAGAGATTAGTGTGTCAGATAAAGGAAACCTGTTCAGCTATGAAGCTTAGTAGATTACTGTGATGTAGTCATGCTCTCAGCCTTACCTACCTTACAGGATTATTCTTGTGAGGATTAAATTGGGGGAGAAGAACTACCTATATTATCTAGGGTTCTTTGGAGGAAATATAGGATAAACAATGGGATAACTTAATTGAGAAGAGGTTCAAAAACTGCATAAAAAATCATGACTAGTATGAGAATCAAAAAGAAGTGGGGCAAGAGAATGCATGTAGGGGTGAACGGTTGCTATTCTCCAGTACATCAACAATTTGGAGGAGTGAAGGAAGAGGCGTCTGTATACATCTCTGAAATTTATAAGGTCACCACTTGAGTTATAAAATATCCCATTCTGTCATTTTTTTTAGTAGGTCCACACTAAAGAGAAAAAATAATACAGACAGTATACACTTAGGATGCGAATACTATATATCTTTTGTTATAACAACAGAGGTCTGATCAATAACCATCAAGTCCGCAGCAAGTAGCAGTGGCACAAAACCCACTCATTGCCAGTTATCTCCAGCATGACACATTTCATTATTTATTTTCTCAGGCTCTAGAATTTGAAATTAAAAGTATGAATCACAACGTGTAGCTCAGAGCTGCCAAGTGATTTTCCATTCTTGAATATCCTTTAAAACCATGGCAAAGCAAAGCTAATTCCACATAGTTTTCCAAAAGGGCTTGCAGCAGTTTGCATAAACAGCACAGACTTTCTTAATTTCAGAGAGATATCCTACTGACTTCCTTCAGGTTGGAACTGGCACTTGACAATCATAGGGAAAATGACTCCTCCTCCAAAAATGCTACCAAAAATTATTGCTATGAGACCAGATTTATTTTAATAGTTTGAACTTCTTTTTTAAAAGGCCTTTCAAAACTTCAGTTACATAAAGCCTCTGCCACATTAGCATTGCTTTTCAGTTCTGTACAACCCCCATCTTTACGACTCAGGTTCAGTTTGCCAAGTACTTATATGGAAATCCAGTTGAAATTATGAAATTAGGCAGTCAGATTCCTGGAAATGATTTTAACACACAAGCCCCACATGTATTTCCGCACAGAATAATTCCCCAAAAACTCTTCAAGCACTTTGAATACTAGGCAAAAACTATGCAAAATTCTGACCTCTTTAAGAATAAACAACAATTTTACACAAAAAAAGAGATGAATTTCTGGAAGATTCCTGGATGTCTTTAAACAAAAGTTGGATGGGCAACTTTGAGAAGTGTTTTAGTTGTGCTTTCCAGGTTGGTTTAAATAGCCCTTGTGGCCTTTTCTAACTCTAAACTTCTATGATTCTATAAAGGGCTTTGTAGTGCTCCTTGTTTCCTACTGTGGCTGAAAACTACCACTACACCATTACCATGGGGGTTCTTTAAAATGTTTTTTGCATGAAAAATGTGTGTTTTGGTATAAAAAATATTTTTTTTGGCATAACCAATACTGGGTGAGAACCTATAGAAGAGACATAGAGGCTTTTCGCACATTACCCGTTTGCGCGACTGGGGAGGGCGTCTCGTGTGAAAAGCCTCATCCGGAATGCTGCCGCTTCCCTGCTTCTTCATCCTGCAGGTCGCTTCCTGGTAGCATGACCATCACGCTAGCGCCCCGCCCCTTCCTTCCGCAGCGCAGTCTGGGAGCTGTAGGCTGCGCTGGGGGAGGAAGCGCAACCGGCCCAGCTCGCCCGACGCACCACATGCAGGTAAGTGCACGAGGGCCCTGGGAGCATTGCGCGACCATGCAGTATTTTCGGCTTAGAGCCGAAAAAAGGAAAATGCATGTGTGTCCCGCTTTAGGCTCGTGAGCATCGTGTGAATGGGAGTGCGTCGTACAGACCGATCAAGGGGCCCTCGCGCTACAGAAACTGCGTGCGAAAAGGGCCATAGTTGTGAATGCATAACTGTGTATCATCTCCTGACCTGACTCCCCAAACCTGGTCAAAGAGGTCTAAGAATATTGTCCTGATGCACCTCTGCTAGCAGCAGAATGGGCCTCCATCACTTGCTGTGGCAAGTTGACTGCTAAAGTAGGTTAGGGGGAGGCATTTCCAAACATGACAAAAATGATTCTAAATATAAACAGTAAACAGCTACAAATGTATATATCTAACTTATGCACTTGTAACTGCTTAGCAGCATGCTAATCACATGACTTGGTGAAGTTGGGGGATTTTTGTGCAAAACAAAAAACAAAAAACAAAACCAGTGGGTTTCTAGAAACAGTGGTTAATGGAGATTTGGTTTTGTTTTGTTTTTTGGTATCAAAGCACGTTCTTCACAAGTGCCACATTTCCAGAGTCCATTAATTTCACCTTTTCTTGACACTAAAAATACGGTGCCTGAGACAGCAGATCCATTCTGTTAGAGTGGCTGGTCATGCCACAATGTGAGTTGAAGGTCTCTTTAAAAAAGGTCTCTTTAAAAAAATGGCTGAGCCCCATGAAACATTGTCAGTGCCAGGCGGTGGTCAGGCAGAGGCAGGGGAGCTGGTTAGAGGTGCAGGGCTTTAATGCAGTCAAAACTCAAAAGTACAAAGCAAGCAGGCTTCTACACAGTCTTAACAGAAATAAACACAGGCTGTTAAAGTACATAAGGCAGGTTACTTCAACAAGGCGAACAGGAGGACTGGTCTCAAGCGCGGGCAGGAACAAGGCATGGACAGCAGGACCATGGTTGACCGACAGTTGTTGCTCCGTGCCTTCCCCAGCCCGGCGCCTGCCTCAAATAGCCCTCCAAGCCAGGCGCCGGCCAATCAGGCGTGGCCATGTGGCTGCCCTCCAAGCCAGGCGCCGGCCGATCAGGCGTGGCTATGTGGCTGAGGGCTCGCAGCTGTGCTGTGTCTCACAACTGCGAGCTCTCTGCCCGTCGTCTCCTCTCCAGCAGGCGTCGAGACCGGCGAACAGCCTCCTTGGCCTGCCGCCGCTGCTGGAAAGGAGGAGGCGAGGCGAAGGCATCAGCCTCCTCTGGATCGGGGCCGCAGGCCGACTCCCAGGCCTCCCACGGATTGGGGCCGTGGGTGGGCGGAGCCCCAGGAGCAGGCCCGGGTCCTGCCCACCCCGGCAGGCCGACCAACGTCGAGGGATCCGAGCCTGCAGCCTCGAGGTAAGTGGCTCCAGGCCTGGCAGCTTCTCCCGCGGCCGGCAGGCCTGCGCCGTCGGCTGCGGCGGCCTCCAGACAAGGCCCGTCAGCCGCAGCGGCCTCCGCACAGGCCCCATCAGCTGCAGCGGCCTCCGGGTAGGCCCCACCGGCCGCAGTGGCCTCCGCGCAGGCCCCGTCGGCCGCGGCAGCCTCCGCGGCGTCCGCCACCGCTTCAGCGGTGGCCTCAGGGGCAGCAACAGGCCCAGCCATGGGCGTGCCCCTGACAAACATAACCAACATAAAGAACAATGGCTACCATTCTGTATTGCAGTTATGGAATTGTAACCTAGAGTTACCAATCTGCAATTACTCTGTATTCACTAATTCTACATAGGTCATTTCCGCACTAGGCTGTTATAGCGGGATGATTCCACTTTCAACATCCTCTGGAATCCCGGGGTTTGCAGTTTCGGGAGGGGCCGGCCGGTTTTCTTTCTTTTTTTTCCTCCTTTTTTTTTGAAAAAAACAAACTATGTAGGAGTTTTATGTGGAATAAATAATAATTACCTTTTTTTTTTTGCCTAGGAAACAGCATTTTCTGTGCAGGAAATAATATTTTTTGCAGTGAAAAATTATTTATCTGTGCAGAACATGCTGTTTTCTGTGGAAAACAACCATGTACAAATTTTTGTGTAGAATAAGTCTCAAACCGTGAAGATCCTCATTGGTCCAGGGTTTTCCTCATCAGGTTTTCTCAACACATGAAAAACATATTTTTGGCCATTTTTTTGGTATATTTTGGAATATTCTTTCCATCCCTGTTAGCCATGGATATAGATTGCCTCCATGCACTAGTCACTGGGAAGCACCAACAGGGGGATGATGTTATGTTCCTTCTGGTAAGCTTCCCATAATCAACTGGCTGGAAAGATAAGGGCTTTCATATTGGAAAGTTAAGTCATTGCAAACCGATTTACAATCATGTAAAGCTGAATTGCATAACTGTGCATCATTCATATTCTCAGAAGGGGAGGGGAAATGTAGTTATGCCATTGGGATCACAGGTGGAGTAAGCAGCATGGCTGTTCCACTATGGTTCTGATGCCTAACGTGTCCCAATGGGCAATGTGCCCCAATGTACAACATGTACTGATGCTTTATGTGTCCTGATGTAGAATAGGGACATCTTGTGCAGTGGTGGTCATCAATGGCATTCACCTCTGATGCTTGATCTCAGCCAGGGTTTTCCAATATGACGGTGGTTCTTCTGGGCAAAAAAAGATTCTGTGTTTAGTCCTTCCCCTATTATATAGTGCAAGAAGCAGAATCACAGAAGAAGAGTAGTGAAGTGGCCACATTTGTGAATGGCATCAAATTACTGAGTGAACTAGACCAAAAAAAGGAAGAAAAATGGCAAAGCACTCCAATAGCTTCTATTGAAGCCTGACGAATGGGCAAAAAATAGCAGATGCAGTTCAATGAGAGCAAGTACAAAGTAGGGCACAATGGGACAAAATGTCTTAACTTCGCATATAAACTGATCGGGTCTAAGCTGGCAGGAAAGAGATATTGAATTTGTGGATGAGATAAAAATGGTTATCACGCTTCAGGAGAAAGAGTGTTTCAATTTGGAAAAAGATGTTGTAGAATCATTACAAAACCTCATAGTGGCCTGCTCCAAATATCAGCTGCAAAATACATCAACTCCAAGGCTAATAAATTGGGTCTCTGTTTCCTGCTTTTGTGATATTGTCGGTGAATAGGTTGTACTGCAGATAGAGAGGGAAACACGTAATTTACGTTTACGCCAGGGAATCGATGTGAAATATGGAAAGTTCATAAATCAACAGTATTAAAATCATTATTGGATTTAAATATTAATCAGAAGGGAGGAATTGATGGACTGGAACGAAAGCTGCTTACAACTAGAGCACATTATGTAGCTAAGTCATTAGCTACCAATAAGAAATCTAATTTTCTTATGACTTGTATAGCTACAAATTAGAAATACATTCTAGGAGCTTTGATCAGTAAAATTAATGCCAGCATTTTCTATTCTCTCTGTTCCTTCCCACCCCTCTCTCTTTTCTTTGCCAACACTTAACAGACACCAGCTGGCCTACGGCCTTTCTTGTAGCAGTGATGGTGATGATATGTGTGCATATGGTGATATATGTGTTTATTTTATTTTATTTTATTTTATTTTATTTTATTTTATTTTATTTTATTTTATTGGAATGCTCCATTGGGGATAAAGTAGGGGACCCAAAGTACAGTCCACAGAGCTATTTCATCCCAAACAGCAGAAAAGTAGCTCTAGTCCATCTCTTCATATAATCTATAGATTCTATACCACAGATGGATAAAGTGTGATCATTCAACGTTGTATGATGATGCTGATCCCCCTATGATTTTTGCAAGAAGTTTCCCATTTCTTTTAAGAAAGGCCCTTTTATGACCTGCTGCCAGAGAGAATTGGGCCTCATACCCTTGGATGTTGCCCATACCTGGTCCACACTGACTGGTAGTGACTTTCCAGCATTTCAGTGAAGTAACTTTTGTAGTCCTATCTAGAAATTTCAGTAAATGAACATAGACTTTCGTGCATGAAAAAAAAAAAAAATGCATACAGTTATATCCTTCAGCCAAAGAACAAAACACAACCAACACTTTGAACTGAAATGATCCAAATATGCATACTGGACACAATCCATTTCTATGGCCATGCAGATATTTGATAGTACAAGATCCTTGAAATGAATATGATTCTTCAAGAATTTTCTAATCATGTACACCTCTTACACATTGCAATTGGATTCTCACAGGAAATTACCCCAGTGCTTTGTGCCCAATAGTACTCCTTGAGAACAACTAGTTAGATAGGGTTTCTTTGGCCAAGATGTCTTGTTTTCAAGTGAAACCATATCAATGAATAATTTTTTTGCTATCAAGATTTTCATGGAAAAACTTGACTTACAAATGTCATTTGAATGACCAGCATTAACTGAAATATAGATTTCACTGATTTGACTTACGCTATTTTCGCACCTCACCTCCTTCCAACGATGTCCCGTCATGATCCTGGCTGTGCCACTTCCAGTATGGGAGTGTGATGTGAATGCTCCCATCTACACCCGTTTATTTCTCTGTGGAGGGGAGCACAAGTGACACCCACCTTCCTTCCACAGCGCAATCAAGCTCTTTCCTGTGCTGCTCTGAGGAAGGAAGAGGAAGGAAGCACCTAGATTGCATTTCTGCCCATTCTGCATGGCTGCCAGCAACAGAAACATCATGAGATCGCAGGCTATTAATGGATTTTTTTCCATTAATGGAATATCCCATGATCGCAATGAGTGGGGACATGTTTGCAGTGGAACCATGACTACATCATGTGAAAGCACTCATGGGCCACTTCCAATACATCCCCATTGTGGGACAGTGATGCCATGTGGAAATGGCCTTAGAATGTTTTCAGTTTAATATATAACCCTTTGATTTTTCTTTTACCTCTTTTCATCATGGTTCACCAGACATCCCTTTCTCATCTGTAATTTGAAAGTTAAACTTCCCTGATTAATTATTAAGATCCAGTGTGCTGTAGCAGTTTAAGTGTTGGACTAGGGCTCTGGAGAACAAAGTTTGAATCCCTGCTCAGCCATGGAAACCCATTGGGTGACTTTGGGTAAGTGACACTCTCTCAGCCTCAGAAAAAGGCAAGGGCAACTCCCCTCTGAACAAATCTTGCCAAGAAAACCCTGTGATAAGTTGGGAACAACTTGAAGGCACACAAGAACAAAGAATTATTCACATGCTGTGAGAAGGAACTAGATTTGCCCATCTGTCCTTTCTGAATTTTTCTGAAGATCTTACATTTTATCTTCCATATTTGCGAAATATATTTTGGATGTGAAAACGGTAAGAATTTAAATGCTGGATGGAGTAACAAAAAATATAAAGTGGGAGAGAGTAAGCAATGAAATAGTTGATGGCAAGAAAAAAAGTGTAGCTTCACCAATAGAGAAACAAATGATGATCTCCTAATGGAAAATAATTTATAGAGACAGAGTGATTGAAAAATAGATTGGCTGAGATCCGGCAAACCTGTTTATGCTTAGGAAAGTGTGCAGCTGGAGAGGTTGGTTCTGTTTGGCACAGTAGCTGTACACACACCCACTGGGAAGAATGAAGGAAGAGAAATAGACTGCTTTTCATAAAGGAGGGATTAAAGAGCAAGATCTGGGTCGTGCTAACAGGAGGCCATTTAGCCTGTACTAACATCAAGCTAAAGCCTGGTTTAGGCATTAAAAACATCATTCTGTTTGTAGGCAGTAGGTTTTCTAAAGTGTTGCAGAATTACATCTCCTTTGATCCTTCATGAATATTTCCATCTCCCTTTTTGAAACCATTTGTGCTATTAACTGGCTCCATAGTTAAAGACCTAAATACTTTGAAGGCATCAGATCCTGTTTGATCTCGGAAGCTAAGTAAGGTCAGGCCTGATTAGCAGTTAGATGAGGGGCTACTGAGGAATGGTGCTTTATGCTATATTTCAGAGGAAGGAAATGGCAAGCCACCTGTGAGTATTCTTTGTGAGTGTTCCGTTGCTATAAATTGACAGAAGACTGGAATGTGCATTCATGTTCATGCATGTGCACATACAGACATTAACATGCAATTAGCCATTACCACATCTTGAAGCAGCAGATTCCATAAATTAACTGTTTATCATGTTTCCTTGATTGCAAATATTTCAGAATGCATATCCATCCACATGGTACATACCAAGGGTCTGTTGCTAGGGGCAGGGATACATAACTACACGGGGGATAGGAACAATTTTTGTCCACATGCAGGCTCCATTGGTGTGTCACATCCACCTGAAGCAGCATCATATGATTTCCAGTTACCATTTTCAACCTGCAATAAAAGGATGTGGGTATGGAGCCCAACGGCCATCCCAGCATGTAATTTTGCTGCATTTTGGATGGCTTTCAGGTGGAAAATTGCCTCACCAAAATAAAAATGAAGGGACTCAGGAGGATTTGGGGAACTGCTAAGGAGTTTCACAGACTGCCAAAGAGGGCTTTAGGGGCTGCATACAGCCAGTGCATGATAGCCAGGACAGGAGTGCCCAACAGGGGGGGAAAAGGCAAAAAGGCAGATGGATCAAAGCTTATTATAACCAAATCAGCAATTTATACAAGAATAGAAAGAATGGACATGTAAAGCCCATGATCATTCCTGTAAATGTTCTAAGGGGAGGTGGGATGTGAATATGGAACTTTGGGAAACATCAGTTAAGCCTGAACTGTTGAAAAGCTGAGCAGAGATTCTAGAAAGACCTTGGAGGTGGTTTTGTAAAGCAGTTCTTATTTTTGCTTCTTGGGTTATACTATTTTTCTGTGGACTGTAACAACACTATTGGATTACCCTAAACCAAATGAAGTATAATGATATCTTTAGCTTCAGCCATTTCGTGGATTTTCTTCATTTCACAGCTTGTTGTTGTTGTTGTTGTTGTTGTTGTTGTTATATGCTAACAAAGTGGCTTCTACTCATGGTGACCCTGGGCTTCTGATACCTCCAAGAGATCCTATTGTCAACAGTCCTGTTCAGGTCTTGCAAGCTAAGCTCTGTGGTTTCTCTTTTTGAGTCAATCCATGTATACTGAAATTGTCCTCACTGTTCTTTTCTTTATGTCTTTTTTAACTGTGCTGCCTTCATTTATATTGTTTGAATGTATGCATTATGCTTTGGTTTTATTTTATCTGTATTTAACTCTATTTATTCAAATTATAAATTCCACAGTTTTCCCAAGAAAGGTCCTATGCTGATGTGTTAATTTAAATGAAAATTAAAAACCAACCTAAACTGGATGCAGAGCTAAGCTGCATTCCTGTCAGGTCATACACAGATGAGTAGGATCTGAATAGAAGCAGGAAAAAACAGGAACAGCATGAACTTCAGCAGCATTTAAATATGGCTGGCAACCGTAAACCTCATTATAAAAGGAGGTCAGAAAAAGCAAGACAGAGCACAGCAGTAAGATGTGAGTTAAGCAGACTACCTGCCTGACTACCCCAGACCTAACTAAATAGGAAGACACTATTTCTAAGGCCCTTTCCACTACACCTCCCATAGGGATGGGAGAAGGATGGGACCACAACAATGGTTCCGCATAATGTCGTTATGGTTCCATCCTTCTCCCACTCCCAGGCAGCACAGTCATGGAGTAAATCATTGACAACTTTTCCTGATTGTGCCTCCATCCCACACTTACTTAGTGTGCAGAGGGTCCAGAAGCACAGTGGCTGACTTTCCACCCCAGCATAGCCTGGGACAATACTCAGCTGTGCTGCAGAAGGGGCCATCATGCTTCCTGGATCCCAGAGGCAGATGGTGAGGAGGACAACATTCCTGTCACATTCCCCACCCAGCAGAGCTGCTGCCGAGATCCCCACAAGACACTGTTAGGAACAGGTAAGGTGTGAAAAGGACCTAAGTAAAAAGTTAGGTGAACAAAAAGGGCACATGTAGAAACAAACAGGGTACAGGGATCTGAATGCAAATATCTCCGGGTATATGAGAAAATCACTGTAGGTCAGTGCAGGGAAGGAAGAAGCAGAAGATTGAGGAGAGATAGAATACAAGATATATTAACTATTATGGAAGTGAAAGAAGCAGAAATGTTTCTCTGTCGGGGATCTACTGTGATCACAGTTTTCATCTAGTGTATAGGAGAACTGAGGTCAAGTGCTTAACTCTTTCCGATAGCCAGATAAGTATCAACATTGTGCTGAACACACAGGGAGTAGAAGTGTTAGGAATATTCACATTCTTTTTTTGTACATGGCAAGAAGGAGTGTTTCAACTCCTCAAAGAACCCTCGAGAAAAGATTCTTTTGTCTTTCAGCAAGAGCAAAAACACTAACCTCTTCCCCAATTTTTCCAGTGGGTTCTGAGCAAGATACAAACACAGTATTGTACTCTATGCACACACGTGCACACAAAACTTTTGTTTAGGGGAGAGGCAAATGTATTTTTTCCACCCCCCAAAAAAACTCTTATAATATTTCTCACTGGGAAGAAACTGTTTGAATTTTTTTCATTTTCATGTATGAAAATGAAATAAGTGGGGATGTATCTTCATAGAAAAGCAACATGGATGGGGGAACAAAGGCTAGTAATGGAGTCATATGTTTCTGAACAAATAAAAATGAGGCTGAGAAATGAAGAATGCTAGAGGTAAGGGAAAGAATAGGAGAGTACATTTGACTAACCTTGGAGAACAGAAAGAAGGCTCTACTCTTGCTGGAAAGAATTCTTTTGTAAAGCTTTGGTTTTAGGAAAGATTTTTTTAAAATTTTTCTTGCCATGGATCTAAAGGACATTCTGTACATAGACAAGAGCTGGAAATAAAGTCTTCTTGTTTTGGGTGTGTTGTGCAGAAGTCTATTATTTTGTATGCTTAGGTCTGGATGAAATTTTCTTAACAATGGTAGATGCTAATAACATATTTACTGGTGGTAACAATGCTTTTTTTCCTATGGCCTTTCCCCTTGCCAGACTATTAGGTAAACAACTAAAAGGGTGTGCCTTGGATGATTGGATAGTAATGGGAACCAGCCAAAGATTAAGGTATTTGCATATTTTTGTAGGTCCCACTTCCATTACAGAAATGTAAAAAGCCATATTTCTTGTACCAAAAAAGGATAGCCCATTTCCATTTACTTTATTGCCATGTATGTTCAGGTTTTAAGGCATTAGGGAGTGTTAATTGAAAATGGAAAAACTTTGTGCAGGGAGGATTAGGATGACACATGAAAATTGCCCCATTATGCTAACTTTCTTGGCCCGTTAGGCTGAATATTTTAGTTAATTTTTCACAGATAATTCTGTAGCTTCAGTTGTTGCTAAGTTTTGGCCTTCACTGCTGTTAAATCTTGTATAACCTTGGCATCTAGCTGTGCCTAATTTCATTACATACTTGACACTGCCTTGGAATGTAGAGAAGAACTTGTACCAAGAACCTGCTGAGATGCATCTTTTACCAGTTAGACACAGGCCATTTCCTCATTATACACCATTAGCGTGTTGTACCATTACAATCCATTCATGCAATACTGTCAGGTTATGAATGCTCTTTTCTGCACCCTTCCATCGTAAGCAGATGAGTAGCAATGTTCCTTGTGCACTACAGTGTTCTTGGCCACTCCCTTTCCCTGCCTTCACCTCACCCCTGATCGATCTGGGGTTTCTTTGGTTTTGTTCTGTTTGTAAGCTATACTTGTGCAGCAGTGTTGTAATGTCAAGATACACCAGTACACTATTATATTTTCATGCTATAATACTTAAAAATGTATTTTTAAAAAATAGATAAATAAAAGGAGAAATTTAAAATAAACACAAAAAGACGATAGATTTCAATGTTGCCACACCATGGAAGCACAGAGGGAGGGACAAGCTGGGCACGCCCATGCCCCGCCCACTGCTGGATCCACAACAACAAGAAGTGCTATCAAGCACTATTATGGTACCACACTGAGCTGGCTGATGGGATTGAAAGAGGCTCTTAATTTATTTTTTCTGGAAATAATATAAGGTGGTTTGGCAATGCTTGGGGATTGGGTAGCAGCTGGACAATGACAATGTCATGCAGTAGTATGACTCCTGGACTGGATACAACCCACTGCTGTTGTAGGATAGCAACATCATACAGAAATGGCCTTAAATACAGATATTTAATTTTCAGAATACAGATTGTTAATTTGATTAGACAGAGACATTAGACATATGTGACTTTAGTCAAAAGGACATGCCTAGCAGACAAAGGTTTGGTTGACAGGGAGCGCAAGAATGGACCTAGACCGCAGGTGTTTTTGTTGATAAACACCCCTATAGAATTGTCCGTAGAAAACTAAGAACAGATCAGAAAAGCAGGGAAGATGATCCATGTCCTCAGCCTGGGGCATCACCATTGTTACTTCTGTGGGTTCCCAACAGCTGATTGGAATGTGACTTGCTTGGGGCAGGAGGGGCTTGCTTTAAATCAGGTGTTGTGGTCTTTGGATTGTTGGCCAAACTGGCTAGGGCTTCAGGAAATTGAAGTCCAAAACCCTAGAAGACCAAAGCATGGAAACCGCTGCTTTAATTAGAGACTTTAACATCTATAAGTTTTCCATACTGTTTAATAAATCTGTCATTCATTTCACTGTTGTGTTTATTGTCTTCCTATCCTTAAAAAAAAAAAAAAAAAAGCTTCATTTGGCAATACAGAGAGTATACTCAGCTCTTCAGCAACATAAATATTCTGTGAGGAGTACTTTTTTTTCCTGTTTGAATCTTTACAAGTGATTCTCACTGAGTGACCTTTGACTGTGCTGTCCCTGGACAACAAAGGCAAAGAGTCCAACATGGTGGCTCTGGTTAGCCCACTTTCCCATGTATGGAACAAGGGCCAATTATCTTCTTTTCTCGTGCAGAGCAGGGAGGGCAGAAATGTCTCTCCTATACAGCTGTAGCCGGGGAAAACATCACTCTGATTGGTTTGCGCTGTTGTGTGAAGGAAATGTGCCAATTATTTTAATTCTTATCCCAGGATGGAAGGAAGACAATCTGGCACAGTCAGAGGAAAAAGCACTCTAAATGTTCGTTGGATTATATTTCAGTCCCTTCCTTAACAATCCTGAGCATGGAATTTGCTCTTTTCATGGGGGCCACATGCTGATTCAACATTCTCAACCCTTGACTTCACATCTTCCTTGTGTGTATGTTCAAATACTTTCTGCCCATTCCATTGGTTTCTTTAAATGCCTGCTAAAGTTATAACTTTTCACTGTGATATCCTCAAATTATTTCCCTCTTCTACCTTCTGCAATGGCTATGAGTCAGGTTGGCTACATAATATCTGTATAATCCAAAAGAGCATATCTCTGAATATCATCTTCTGACAAACAGAAACAGAAGGTGTTTGCTCCCTAGGAGACTTCTCAAGATATATCTTCTTGGCCAGTGTGGTTGTAAACTAAATAGAACTTTGGCTTGATCAAGTAGAACATTTTTAGTGTGTTTCTTCTTTTCACTCCCTTTATGTTTTGTGTTTATTCAGTAAGGTAGCAAGGTTGAGGGTCACATCTTTTATGAACAACACAAACTTGCCATGGATATTCTGGAAATCAGTAATAACAGTGTATTTTATGCAATATGTAGAATACCTCTCATGTGGATGCCAGCCATTGTAAATGTGCAGCAGCTGACAGTGCAACAAAAATTCTCCACCAGATGGGGTTGAACCCCTTATAACATGGAGCAACTGTTTATACATCTAACATGTTACTATGTGGAATTAGTAATTTGTAAGGCCTTTCTAGATACATTAGGAAAGTGCCACTGTTTATTTGTGGCCCAGCTTTTTGGGTGTCACTAATTCAGGAGTAAGTCTGACTTGCTTTTTCTGTGCTGTAGTCTCCTTTCAAATACATCACCTTTCAAAATATGGAAGCTCCCTGTTCTTCCATTACATCACAATGAGGTATTGATGCCTACTGCAACTAAGGAGAATTTAACAAAACAGCACTGTAGTTAATATATGTTGTGTGATGGATGGCACTACATTTGGGCACAGATCTATGCCAATCCACATTTGTTGACTGATTTTTTTATATATATATAATAAGGGATACAAAAAAAACAGAAAAAAAATTCTCATGGATTGTGGGGAATAGCATTTTTAGCAGCTGTTGCTAGTAGGCATGACTTACTACTAGAAAGCATCTCATCAAACAAATAGAGGGTTTTACCAGAGTGGATAGAACAATTATAGATTTTGTTGTTGCTGTGTACTTCAAGCCATTTCTGACTTATGGTGACTGTGGCGGACCTATCATGGGCTTTTTTTGGGCTGAGAGTGTGTGATGCACCCAAAGTCACCTAGCAGCTTTCCACAGCCAAGCAGGCTTTATTCTCTTTGAATTTCTTGTCTGAGTTTGTTATAGTTCTTTTCTCTTTTTTTTTACATGAGGAAAAAAAACCTCTGGGGTTCAGATACCTCTGTGTTCTGTTTATTAAGAGGAGTAATGAATGATGTTGTTTCTGCTTTTTTACAGCACAAGGTTTGGAAGCTTCAGGTTGGAAAATACAGATTCTAAAGAGCAAGAAAGCGTGCCTTGTTTGTTATGCATGAAACCCAAATAATTTTTTATTATCAAAGCAATATCAGTTAAAAGGCAAGGGAAGAGTCTCTCACATGTCAAAGCTTGGTTTGAATCAAATTCTGTATTTAGCATGTCTGCTGTAGATCTCTCTGACATGTATCTGGGGTCAAATGGATCCAAACTTGTAATTTACAAAGCTGATGATAATTTAAGCATCCAACAGAAACTTAAAACAAAAACAAACCAAAACACAGTGGTGACCTGCAATGTATGGAAAATCATAGCCTTTGTTGTTGTTGTTGTTGTTGTTTTAAAAAAATATCCTTTGAACAAGAATCTTTGTTGCAATGTATCCATATTTAGGGGAACAACACTGGATTTGGGAGCATTTTCTAACAGCTTGTAGTTTTAGGGTTTTTCCAATAAATCTATAGAACCTGAGAAGAACCAAAACAAAACTGCATGCACCAAAGGAAAAAAAATTAACAAAAGAATTAGAAAGGAAATCCAGTTTATTATCTGCCATAAACTATGGATAATAACTTTAAGTACTAATAATTTCCACTGATTCAGAGGAAGCAATTGAAACATTTTCATTCGAGTAAAAAGGATACAAGATGCCTAGGAGAAGTGATGGAAAGACAAAATCATAGACAAACATCATAGACTAAAAATGGGTTTCCTGAATGTTGGAAACCCTGATGTGTTTTTGCGTTGTTTTTTCCACAGAATAAGTCCCATATTGCAAGGTGGAAAGAAAAATGGTAAAAATGTCAACTCTTGCCTATGAGAAAAAATATATTAATATCTAGAGCCCTACTTAAGAGTAAGTTCCACTGAACTCAATGCAACTTACATATGCGTAGATAACTAGAGGCTAGTGATGTTAATTGATTAATTACAGGGAAAAGCACACAGAGTATATGTTGCTTTTAATTGCTTTGTCTGTGGCAGTAGTTCTCTGGCTTTTCTTAAACTGATTGTTTCCCTTGTCACAGAATATGCAGTGGCAATTCCCAGCATGAGCAGCAATATTTTAGTCCTAACCAGAGGCTAGTTTTTTAATAAATATATAAATTAACAAATCTAGAATACATTACAAATACCCCCACCCCCAGATGACATGGTTGCATAGTCTCAATTAAATGGCATTCCTTCTCCTCCTCCTTGCTGTCTGGGAGGGGGATTACAGGGTTTTTATGCCAGAACAGTAAGATTTTTTGGAACACCTTTAAACAAGAAGGCATGCTCACCCAGGTCTCCAGAGCAATTAGTAAGCAAAGACAAAGAAGAGATCTGACGACTGGCCAATTGTCTGTAGTATTACAAAATCTGAATGTTTATTAAACAAATTGCCTAGGCAGTTTCCTTCATTCTCCTCCCCCTCCCTGCTTACTGGAGAAGCTTCACCTGGATTCAAATGTAGTGTCATGAAGTGCCAACTGGTATTAAAGGATGTTTTCTATTATGAGAACTCTTGTTTCTTTGCAATAGTTTTTTTCTCCCCTCCAACATCTACTTTAATTTATTTACAGCTCACTCCTACTTACTTACCTAGGAATAAGAAAGATTAGAGCTAAAGGTTGCTATGGAGAGTGACTAACTTGAGGCCTTCCCACAAGCTTCCATGTATCTATATTCTTCCTTCCCAGGTGTCCCTTACATGTTGAACTGGACCAAGCAAAGTAAAATGGGTGGCAGCACAGCAATGCAGCAATATCACAATTTACTTTGTCTGGATGTAAGGATTTCTCCATTTCCTCATAGAGTTTTCAGGGCTGGATTATAGGCAGCAATCTGAAATGAGCAAAGATTCATGGACAGGTAAGCAAGCAGGACCATATAGTAAACTAAAATCAAAGGACCAGTGTGACGAACCTGATGGAAAGGGGTCTTGACAACAGAGCCTCCTTGGCAACTGAGAGTGTTTAAGCAGATTGGTTGGTGAAATGGAACCTTGGATAGCTCAGGGGAGAGGCTGGTGGAAAGAGGAAAAATAACGGATTTTTTTAAAATAAATTTTTATTAAAAATTCCAATGAAAAAACAATTAAAAAACCCCTCCCCACTTCCAACATCAATTTTTCCAGTTGAATCAGAGTTTAACATTCCATTCCATATAAGCATTCAGTTCCACACATTATCTCCTTTTTACAACAATCATAAACTATTGCTTTTAGCTTATATTTAAGTATTTACATTTTACTTTTTTTCACCTTATTTTGTCTTCCTCCTTTCTCGCAGCCTTCTTTCTTTTCCCCTATTTTATTCTTTTGTCCAGTTCAGTACCTCTCGCCATTCTCTTTCAAAGCCCTGGATTGGCTTATTTTTAAGTGAAAAGGTTAACTTTTCTGTCGCTACCATATCCAGGACTTTGAATTTCCATTCTCTTATATCAATATATTTTCCTTCTTTCCAGTGCTGAGCAGGGTCAATTTTGCTGCAGTTATTATATATAACAATGTCTTTTGATGAGATCTTATTTCTCTTTGTTGCCCTAACATATTCAACAAATAAAGTTCTGGCTTCATTTCAAAGTTAAAACTGTTGCAAAATAGGAAAGGAAAAGCTGGGGAACTTTTCCCTTAGCCAAACAAAAAACCCGCTTCAGGCATTCCTGCTTCATGAGGAGAGTGAAAAAATCAGAACGCCACTAGAAGTCTGTAACAGCTTTTATTGCCGGATAATAAATCAAGCAATTTAGGTTACAGCAGCGCAAGGCATTTCTCAGATCAACAAACTGAGCTAACAAGGCAAGAGAGAAGAAGAAGTGAGGTGAAATCTTCCAGGGTTTGATATTATGTAGCATGTTACAGAGACATGAAAACAAGTGCGAAAAACAACTCACAGACATAACAGAGCATGTTCAGGAATACACACGGAACACAGCTGTATGTGTTCCGGAGAACTAGATAACACCCAGCAGTACAGATAAGCATTCCCGTGAGAACTCGCATGGCAGACTAGCAAAAACAATTCTACAAGCAGTTTACTTTATCACACACTGAACTGAGAAGCAAGGAGTCCATTAACACATTGCATACCATGTGACAAAAACCATACATTCTTTGAATTTCGTGTATTCCTTTCCAAAACTTTTTTGCTATTTTGCAGGTCCACCACATATGAAAAAAAGATCCCTCTTCTCATCACATTTCCAACATTTTCCCTTCCCATTTCCTGTTATTTTTTTCAGTTTTACAAGTGTCATCTATATAACATTTTATATAAATTTTCTCTTAAATTCAAACTTGGTGTGCATTTTACATCTGTCTTCCATGTCCCCACCCATGTGTCCAACTCAATTGGATGTCCTATATTTTGAGCCCATCTAACCATATTATTTTTAACAATTTCTGGTTCCATCTCTCTTTGTAACAATATTTTATAAAATCTAGAAATTCTCTTTTTCTGGTCCCCTTTCATCAGTACATCCAGTTCATTTTCATTTCTTTCAAACCCGTATAATTTTTGATCCGTTTTAAATCTTTCTTTTATTTGTCTCCATGGGAACCAGTTAATTTCATGGCCTTGCTCCTTTAATTCCTCTTCCGTACTCATTCTTAACTTTGTAGCTCTTGATACGTCAATAATTTTCCCTGTTTTGTTGGAGCAATATTAAATGCTTCTTGGGGTGAGGTCCACATTGGAAATCCTCTATAAAATTTGTGTTTTATTTTTATCCATACTTTCAATAGAGACTTTCAGATACAATGATTGTTAAAGTCTTTATTCACCTTTACTTTATCATAGCATAAGTATCCGTGCCAACCAAATCTATTTCCTACTCCTTCAACTTCTTTTATTGTTGTTTTCTCCACTTGAATCCAAACTTTAATTGTTTCTAAGCAACATGTTTGATAATATATTTTCAGTGATGGCACATCAAAACCTCCTGTCTCCTTTGTGTCTTGTAATGTTTCAAATATTATTCTTGGTTACTTGCCTTGCCTTGCCAGATAAACTTCCATAGTCTTTTTTCCCATTCTTTAAAAATCTTTTCTTCTCCTAATATTGGCAAATTTTGGATCAGGACCATTAGCTTAAGCAATAAAGACATTTTAAAAGCATTTATTCTTCCTAAAAGAGATAAATTCATATTTGTCCATTTTTCCATTTAGCTTTGAATCTCCTTCCATGTCTTCTCGTAATTGTTATCAAAAAATTCTTGATTTTTATTTGTTATATTTATTCCTAAATATTTTATTTTTCTTACTATTTGATATCCTGATCTCTTTTCCAAATTTTCTTGTTCTTTTTTGATATATTTAATGTCATCATCTTCGTCTTTCCTTTATTATATCTTGCTATTTATCCATATTTTTGCAAGATTTCCTTCAACCTCTGTATTGAATTTTGTGGTTCCTCAAGAAATATTATTGCATCATCTGCAAAGGCTTTGTATTTTATCTCCTTCCTTTTTGTTTTTAATCCTTTTATATGTGGATCTTCATTTATTGCAAAATAATGGATTTTAACTGTCTGGTGTGTGTTTGAAGATTTGTGGTGTATTTGGGAGAGGTTGGAGATTTAAAAAGCTCTGTGGGAGAGAGAACTGAGAAATTGGGCGTACAAGAAATAGTGAATGAATTGAAAGAGAGAGAGAGAAGAATGGTGTGCTGTTTATAAACATTTAGATACAAGACACATTTGAAGCAACAGTGTTACAATAAATGTTTGAAGTTCTGTGTTCCTTAGAACAGTGTCACAGAGTCTCATTCTGAATCCTGGAATATACACGCTACCAATAATAACATCTTGACCTTAGTGCCAACAGTATCACAGTCTTGGAAAATATAAAGCACTGCTGATCATTACATCTGGGAGAAGGACAGATTTAGGGAAGGCAGTAAAGGGGGAGAGTCCTGAAAGGAAGAAGCCAAAGGGAGGACAAGAATGAGGAAGGGACTGCATTTTCAGAGAGTGAGAACTGAGGCAGACCCATTTGTCCTGGCTCTGGCTTGATTCAGAGATCTCCCTGGCTGTTCAGTTCTGATCACAAAGAGATGTCAGGTTGGGCAGGCCTTGAGTGTGAGGCTTGGGTGCGCCTTTCTCACTCAGCACTGATGGACAGGTGGTGGTTTCCCCTGCTCATTTGACAACCAGGATGCAGGGTTGTGAAACAAAGTGGATGACAATACCAGAGAAGGATAGCTCAAGAAATCCTGAAGCCTAAACAACACCAAATGGAACAAGACGCTCTCTTATACCCCTTCCTCCTTTTTTTTTCAATTTCTAAATTTATTAAGAATTTTCAAAATCATGCAAAGAATACAAAAACAACAACAAATTACAACAAATACAGAAAAAAGCTGAAAAGAAATAGTATAAAAACGAAAATAGTAAATACTAAATACTAAAGATAACTAAAACCAAAAAGAATACTAAGCAAAAAAAAAATACATATTGGTTTCCAGCTTTCCTAACACAGTTTATAGATGACTATAAAATAACTTCTCTAACTACAAATATAATTTAAATGCTCTAACTGCTACTTTTCCAAATATACTCATTGTCAAAACCTAAAGTCAGCCCATTGTACTCTTTTTCTTACAAAAAGACTACCAAAAATTCCCAGTCCTTTGAAAAAGCCACTTTATCCATTTCAGCTAATTTCAACAATTTTGTTAGCCAACCCTCTTTTGCTGGAATATCTGTGTACTTCCATTTCTGTACATAGTAGATATTCTGTGATGATCATGTATATCATTAGCTTGCCGTACATCTTCTCTAGTGGATTTTCTACTAATCCCAATAAATATAACTCAATTGAACACTAAATTTCAGCATTTTATATACCACAGAACTTATTTGAATCCAGAATTTCTTGGCCTTTTCACAAATCCACCACATATGGTAAAAAAAAGCCCACATGTTCACATTTCCAACATCTGTCAGAAACCTCTTTATACATTTTGGCAAATTTCTCTGGTGTCAAATACCAAAGATACATCATCTTGTAAAAGTTCTCTTTGAGACCATAACATAATGTAAATGTACTTCCATTTGAGAACATTTTCTCCCATTGTTCCAAGTGTACAGTATGACCAACATTTTGTGCCCACTATACAATACAACTGTACAATCCTTAACCAACTCTTCTTCCATCTCTAGTTTTAGCAAACATTTATACATCTTGTCAATTAAATGTTCATCATCCAAGCACAACTGTTTCTCAAAATCTGATTTAGTCAGTTCAAAATCAATCTTTATAAAACAACCATTGAAAACTGTAAACTTCAAGCAATTCTTTCATCAATTTGACTCTGTAGTTTTCTTGCTCAAGTTCTGGAAGATCTTGATAGATCACCTATTTTTCTTTTGCTCTTGTGTACTTCCTATAAAAAGATTATTGTGATGATATCCACAAGGGTGCCTTGGGACATAACCTTGGTTTATATCTGTTCCACACTCTTAGCATAGCACGTCTCACATAATGATTATTAAAGTCTGTGTACACCTTGGCTTTATCATAGCATAATAACCATGCCATCCAAACCTCACTTCATGCCCTTCTAAATCGAACAATCTCTTAGGTGACTGGAAAGGGATTATTAATCCTGAGATGGATAGGTCATCAGATAAAAAACAAAATCAACACAGAGGAAACTTTCAAAAGCCTTTTTTGAGCTTTTGGAAGATTTATCATTAGTGGACGCATGGCATTATTTGTATAGGAATACAAAAGAATTTACATATTATTCTGAGGTCCACAAGACATGGTCCAGAATTGATATGATGATGGTTTCCAAAACATTGATGAAGAACATTAAAAAAAATATATGTTTTACCAAGGACATTATCTGATCATAATCCCCTGATAGTGATGATTCAGGATAAGAAAAGAGAGTATAGATGGGTCTTAAAAGAGGAATTACTGAGGGATGAGAAAATACTAGAAAGAATGAGAAAAGAAATCAACATTTTGAAGAAAATACAGGACAAGGGGTAGCTGAACATATTGCCTGGGAGGCAGAAAAGGCAGTTATTAGAGATTTCCTCATGCAACAAGAAGTTTATAGAAAGAAAGAAAAAGTATGAAAACTGACAGAAAATTATGGAAGAGATCAATGGGAAAGAAAACGTATTAAAGAAAGGACCAAGGAACTTAAAAATAAAGAATAACATTAAGATCTTACAGAAGCAGATAATAATTCAAGATACTATAGAAATTGAAAAAAAGCCAAAATTTACAATACAAAGATATTTTGAACACATGAACAGAATAGGTAAGTGGCTAGCCTACAGACTTAAGAAAGAAAAAGAGAGGAGATTAATCGTAAAAATTAGAGAAGGGGAAAAGATACATCACCAACAAAATAAAATTAAGGAAGTATTTTATAATTATTTTAAGAAAACATTTGAAGAACAAGACACAAAATACCTACTAGAGAATATTTAAAGATATTCAGAAAAGACAATGATAATGCAAATAGGTGATGAATAAAGAACAGAATTAAATAAACCAATAGCAAAAATGGAAATTCTAAATGCAATCCAAAAGCTTAAAAATGGTAAAGCTCTGGGTCCCGACGGCTTTACAGTGTGCTATTATAAGATCTTCCAGGATGAACTGGTTGGGCCCCTAAAAAAGCTAATGAATGGATTAGATGAAGGTAACAGACCAGCCTCCTGGGGAGAAGCAACAATCAGTTTAATACCAAAGGAGAATAAAGACCATTTCGAGGTGAAAAATTATAGACCAATTTCACTATTAAATATGGATTATAAAATTTTTGCCATCATCCTAGCAGAACAATTAAAAAAGGTGTTAAATGACTGGATATATGAGGACCAAAACAGCTTTCTCCAGGAAGATCAATTAAGGATAATATGAGAGTGATTATAGATGTAATAGAATATTATCATAAACATAATGAAAAAAAGCTAGGTTTGATCTTCCTTGATGCAGAGAAAGCATTTGACAATGTAAATTGGATGTTTTATGAATAAAATTTTAAAGAAGAGAAATATGGGTGAGAGAATTATGAATTGGATTAATCAGATTTATAAAAATCAATTAGCAACTGAACTAGTAAATGGAGAAAGGACAAGGAAAACCAATGTAAAAAAAGGAACAAGAGAAGGACACCCACTCTCCCCTCTATTATTTTTGAAAATTATCAAGATATTAAATATCCAAATAAGGAATAAATCCCAAATAAAAGGAGTACAAATTAGAAACCATTCTTTTAAGATAAGAGCATTGGCTGATGACCTTGTTATACTGCTTGATCATCCTATATAAAGTATAGATAAGTTAAAGTATATCCTACAAGAGTTTGGTACTATATCAGGTTTAATAATAATAATAATAATAATAATAATAATAATAATAATAATAATAATATCCCGCCTCTCCCGACGGATCGAGGTGGTACTGCAACAATACATCAATACATTAAAAACAATTAAAACATAACCCATCCTCCCCACCCACCAAAGTAAATTCTGAAAAAACAATGATGATAACAAAAAATATGACAAGCCAAGAAGAAATAGAAATGGAAAGAGAATCTCAGTTTAAGATATCAAGCAAGATATTTAGGGGTATATGTAACCAAAAACAATACAGATCTATATGAGAATAACTATAAGAAAATTTGGCAAAATATAAAGATGGATTTTAAAAAATGGGCTAAACTAGATTTATTGATACTAGGAAGAATAACAACATTAAAAATGAATATCTTGCCAAGGATGATCTTTCTTTTTCAAAACTTTCCTGTAAATGATATACCATTCAATCAGTGGAACAAGGATTTAGCAAAGCTTATATGGAATGGCAAAAAATTGTGGATAAAATGGAAGATCGTGAAAGATTTGCTAGGAAAAGGAGGATTGGGCTTGCCTGACCTGAAATTGTATTATCATGCCTGTTGCCGTAGCTGGTTGATTGACTGGATCAAATTAGGAAAAGAAAGATTATTGACTCTGGAAGGAGCAGATTTGCTGTTCGGCTGGCATTCATATTTATGCTACAAAAAAGCAAAGTGAATAAAGAGTTTAATAGTCATTTTGTGAGAAAATCTTTATTAAGAGTCTGGTTAGCACATAAAAAGAAATTATACCCAAAATTACTACTGTGGGTGTTGGTGCATGGGGCTTTTTATAGGAGAGAGGGACCACAGTTAAATAAGTGGATAACATATAAAGACCTTGTTAAAATCCAAGGGGAGAGTGTTGTATTAAAAAGTAATGAGGAATTAATAAGATGTGGGTATACATCACATTGGCTATTACAGAGACAACTAGCAGAAAAATTCAAAATGGACATTAAGACAGTAGGAGTAGAACATCATGAAAGAGAATTTGATAAACTTTTGAAATCAGGTATTGCTTAGAAGGATTTATAAATTGTTACTTGATTGAGACCTGGAACAGGAAGTTGTAAAGGAGAACATGATAAAGTGGGTACGGAATGTAGAGCATCCAATTCCACTTAAAAGATGGGAAGGTTCATGGAAAGATACTCATGGGTCTAAAGGAGACTTATTATAAAAACCTCCACAGATGGTACAAACTGATATAGAGGAACGGTGGATGAAACTGTATGAACTGATGGAAATGGACAGACTGACGATTATGTTAACAGATAATTCAATAAAAGGATTTAACGAAGTTTGGATCCCCATGTTATTGGCATTAGAGGAAAAATGGGGTGAGATAGCAGTAATGGGGATAAAGGATGACTGTTCTAGGGAAAGAAAAAACAGAAATTAAAAAGTAGAGATATTGGAAATACATATAGGTATATAGAACTATAGAGGAAAATTAAAAATCCTGAAGAAATATAGCAATGGATATAAATAATTAAGGATATCACAGATAGCCCTCTATAAAGAAGTCTCAAGAAGTGAGGTTACAGCTCTATAGATTTATAAATGAAATTTCAAGTCTGGTACTCCTAATCCTCCTCTTTGTTTGGCATCTTGTCAAATTTTAAGTTTTGCTCTGGTTTCTCTTCTTGTCATAAAAAACTTTAATAAACCTTTGTGCTATTGTTTGAATAAAAATCATTATTCAAAATCAGTATGGTCTGGAAGCTCTTCCTCTTGAGTATAGGGCCATTTCTGCTCAATGGGACTCCACGAAGTCCTTTTCTTGCAGCCACAACAGGGAGGGAAAGCATGCCAAGAATGCTTCCCTCTGCACCTTCCCCACAAAGCACCTTCCTACAGAGGGCGGTGCGCTGGCCTTGCCTTTACCCTTTCACAGTGAAGCTGGGGACTTGCCATTGCTGTGCTGGAGAGGAGGGCATCGCCAGCATACTTCTACCTTTCTGCATGGCAGGGAAGGGTGGCATGATGGTAGGTGTAAAATTGATTTTTTTCTGTTTTACAAATACCACACTCGTGCAACACACAGGGACAAGATGATGAGCCCATGATGATGTCATGCAGAAGCACGACCTATGGAGTGCTGCCATCATGTCCCAACTGTGGGGCAGTCACACTATGTGGAAAGGACTTAAGATGGTTAACTTGAGTGGACACAGTCAGTCTGGGGCCTGAGAGTACTTTACTGAGAAGCATACTCTCACATGCTTAATTACATGGGGGCAGCAGAACAAAGTTCCAGCAGTTCCTAATAACTGATTCTGTATGCTCAGTGGAAAAACACGACTGGATTTGTCCATCGTTTCTACCACAGAAGCAAGCTCTGTCTCGTATTCTAACCCTAGTATCAGCTATCAAGTCCAATGCCCTGCTCAATGCAAGATCTCCAGATAAAGCATCCCAAGCAGGTAGCTGCTCAGCCTTTGTTTCTTTTCTTTTCTTTGAAGAAATCTAGAAAAAGAGACCCCTCTCTCCCTTCTCTAGGCAATTGGTTCCATTGCTAAACCACTCTTACTGTTAAGGAGTTCCTTCTAATATTCAATTAAAGTCTATTCCCCTGTAACTTAAAACCATTAGACCTGGTCCTACCCTTCAGAGCAACAAAGAACAGGCCTGCCTCCTCCTCTCTGTGATAGCCCTTGAGGTATTTAAAGAGTGCAGTCATGTCACCCCTCAGTCTTCTCTTCATCAAAAGGAACATGCCCAACTCCTTCAACCATCTGCAATCAGACCAGCTATAAAGGTGGATTTGTTGGAGATACTGAAGAACTCCTTCTGAAATATCTTTTTCTAACTGAGTGAACATTTTGATGAAGAAACTATGCCTTCTGGTGAGATAGATAAAACCATAACTGTAAAACATAATGAATATGTTTGTCTGATTATAAAGTAGGGCTACATCTAATATATATTTAGTCTCTCTCTGGTTAGTGTATAATGATACACTATACACTATAAGGAATAGTTAAAGCTATTGTTGTGCTCTGCAAGTATTCTGTTTTCTTGTTGTGGCTGAGGAAATAGAACACCACAATCCAATGCTAAGAGTTTGTAGTCAGTTTTTCAGAAAGTTTTCCTTCAGAGATGTTTATGGAATAGAGAGATGTTTGGAAGAATAGTGCTGATGGGGCTTTGAAGCTCTCCTGGAGCAGGCCTATTTGCAGTCTTATTCTGGAGTGTACAATTCCCAGTCTAGTTCCTGTAGTCAACAGTACTATCCTTTTTCCCATAAACCTCAGGAGAGCTAGACATATGCTTCATCACTTCTTGGATTACTATCACTTTCCATGAATGAAGCTTATTGCCCTGAGCATATGCGGTGGACTTGCAAGAAAGTGAAGAGTTATTGGTCTAAGATTTATATCATAATTCAAAAAGTTTTAAAGATAGATTTGGCAATGTCACCAGAAATGTTTTTGTTGGGAATTATTGGTAAAGATTTGGCCAAGAAATGCAGACTGCTTCTTTGATAGATAACAGCTACAAGAATGCTGTTTGCCCAAACTTGGAAGTTTACTCATGCACCAACAGTGGAAGAATGGGTTGTTAAATTTGCAAAACTTCCCTAAGTTGCGAAACTGATGTGAATTTTAAAAGATCAGTTAAAGATTTTTTGAAAGACTGGAGACATTTATAGATTTTTTTTTTGAGCAATAAGAACTCTAATGATGTAATAATCTGTGGTTATGATTATTAGGTAATTCTAGTAAATTGAATGGATTTAGATCTGTAATGGTAGAATAAGACATGGGATATTAATTGATTTTTTATTTTCATTACAGTTGTATGGGTGGATCATAATTCCTTTGTACAGTAGTTTCTATAGTATAGTGTAGTTAGGATGTGTTCAATGTAAGATATGAATCCTTTAGTAATGGGTTGTGTTATTATATTTTCACTTTAGTCTAGTTTGATTTAGATTAGATTAGTTTTAGTCCTAGTTATATTTGTGTAATGTTTGTTTGTGGTTTGCTTCTTTTCTTCTGTTCTTTTTTCCCCCTGTGGTAATGCATTAGTCTGTTTGTATCTTCTGTTAAAACTGATGAATATTGTTTAAAAAATTCTTTTTTTTAACATACTGACTTGAGATTCTCCTTGTGGAAATTTTTCACACACACCATTTTGGCTGTCTGAGAACAAAGGCCTGTTTCCCCACTCAGGGTTCCAGTCTCTGACCTTTTCAGAGATGGCTTGGTTATTTCTCTGACCCCACATTAGCCCACTGAGAAGCTAATCCTCTCCCAGAAACCTGTTTTGGTTTACTGGACACTGTCAGAGTTTAACTTCCAGCCCATGCTTACCTGTTAGAAAGGGAAGGAATGTGACAGTACTTGCCAAAGAGTTGGAGGTAGCAGGGACAGTCCAGAGCTATCAATCCAGTAAAATGCTGAGCCAAAAGCTTAAGTCAAAGCCAGTCCAAGAAGTGAGGAATGCCAAAGTTCACAAAGATGCAGAGCATGAATTCAAGCGTTGAGGGAGCTTGGACAGCAATTTGCCACAAGCAAAAGGCAAACCATGCTGACAGACTTAAATAGCAAAGAGAGCAGGTATTCTTAATCAGTGTTCTGTCTTCTCAACCTCAGCAAAATGGCCTCCTTCTGAGCCACCCTCTTTTTTGCCTCCTCTGTGACTGAGAGCTGGGCGGCAAAGGTGAATCTAATTCCTCAAAATTATCACTGACCACTTCTCCCTCTGGCACCAGCTGTAAAGTCTCCATTTCAGATGGTCTTTCATATACTGGAGGTGCTGGCAAGATAGATTACTCTATCACAGGCACTGACTGCAAGGTTTCTGGCAAAATAAATTGCTCTTCGACCTCTGATCCCTCATCTATCACAATCACTCTGGATTAGAGTTCTCTCTATGGCCATTTCCACATCACATAGTTATAGTGCTTTCATTCCACTTTCAACATCTTATGGAATCCTGGGATTTGCAGTTTAGGGAGGGACATTTAGAATTCTCAGCTGAGAGCTCTTTGGCCTCAATAAACTACAAACCCCAGAATTCCACAGGATGATGAAAGTGGAATAGTAGCACTATAACTGTGTAGTGCAGAAATTGCATATAACTCTCACTAAAGGAAGACAGCTTATATGCTCTCTTGTTGTCTCGCCCACAGCCCTTCCCTCTGAATAGGGCTGGGTTTTCCTCAGACAAAAAGCCAATCTGATTATATCATCCTCTGCTACTAAGATTGCTCTGCTAGCCACACACCCAGGCTCTGACACACACTGTACATAGGATTCCCTTTGAAGAATGTTCAGAAATGTCAACTGGTCCAAAAAGCTGCACCCAGATTGTTAGCTGGGGCTGACTACAGGGAACACACAGTTTTCTTGTTGCAACAGCTCCACTTCTTATTGGTTTTGAATAAACAACACTTATAAACTTACCAGTGAGGCATTTTGTAATCCTACCGCAAGCTTGTGTGAACTTTAGTCCATTTCATAGAGATGTTGTCAGAAGTAGGACAGGTCTTCAAACCCTTTCCCAGTTTCTGACCCATAACCCCTCCTCTCACCAAGTTCTCTGGGGAAATTATGACCATTTCTGCACTAGCCTATTATAGTGCTATTATTCCACTTTCAATATTATATGGAATCCTATGGTTTTAGGGAAAGCAGCAGTGTGGGGAGGGTTCCAGGGTGCAATATTAAGATATAAAAGGGGTGCTGCTAGTCTAGTGAGGGAGAAAAGAAAGCAGACCTGGTTTGTCTGTGCCTTGGTTGATCTCAAGCCTTCCTTTCCTTTTCTTAGCCTCTTCTCACACAACACACACATCGGCTGTGCTACAGTGCATTTACAGTAATTCAACCAGGATTAGGCATGTGTCACCATGACCCTATCTGACATTGCAAGGGATAGGTGCAGTTGGCACATAACCTTTAATTGTGCAAATGCACTCCCAGCTACTACTGAAACCCTAGCTTCCAGGCTCAGAATTGAATCCAGGAGCACACCCAAGCTGAGGATCTGTGTCTTCAAGGGGAGTGTAATCACATTCAGCCCAGGCTAAATCCCTCTTCCTTGATCTGCCTTTTAACTGACCAGAAGTACTTCTATCTGCTCTGAATTCAGTTTCAATTTGTTAACCTTCATGCATTCCATTACTGACAGGCACCAGTTAAGGACCAAAAAAGCCTTCTTGGCTTGTGGTGGAAAGGAGTAGCAGAATTTTGTGTCATCAGCATGCTAATGGCACCAAACTCAAAACTGCAGACAAAACTCTCCCAATAGTTTCATGTATATGTTAAATAGTATGAGGGACAGAACTTTGCACTGAGGGACTGCACAGACCAATGACCAAGGAATTGAGCTGAAATATCGCAGCACCTCTTTCTGGGTTTGTTGCTCCAGGAAGGAATGAAGCCACCGTAAAACAGTGCCCCCAAGTCTCATCCCAGTGAAATGACTGAGAAGGATACCATAGTTGATCATATCAAAAGCTGTCAAGAGTTCCCAAAGAACCAACAGGGATACACTTCCTGTGGCATAGGTCACCCGCTCACTCTAGGACCTTGCCTAAAAATGAACTGTTAGAAACTGTTAGAAATAATGATAATTATCCAGAATGGTGAGATCCAGGATTTTGTAACAGGTTTTGTAATGGGTTTTGTAACAGCATCCTTCAGGCAAGCTGGAACTTTGCCTTGTTTTGATGAGGCATTAGCCATTCCTTCTACCCATTTAGCAAGCCCCCCTCTAGCTTTTTTAACAAGCCAGGAAGGGCAAGAAGGGCACATAACAACAGATTTCTTCACCTGATTTATACCTATCAAAGCATGCTGATTCCTAGATGTGGGAGAACTTTTATGCAAGATCTCCTCAGGGAGCTCTGACCTATCTCACTGCTATCCCAGACCTGAATAGATCCACCAAATCAACTACTGCATGGCCTATCAGAACATACGTAAACCTCACTGATTTAGTTGGCCTATTTGGGGGTACTAACAGCTGGATTCATCCTTTGGTGACTTCAAAAAAAAGAAATGTGGAGCACAAAGATTGTATAGACCATGGTCCACATGCACACTCCATGAAATGTGAGAATGAACTCTTTCCTACACTTGTGACTGCAATCTTACATTCCAACAGGTATTTAGAATCTGTAATTTTCATCATTTACTGTTATCTGTGAAGAAAAAACAATAAAAGCTTTAAAGTGTTTGAAGATGGGAAATATTTAATGACAAGATCATTGTTCCATAGAAGCAGATGAAATGCGGTTTATGTCATCCTGTCTTGCTTTTCTTGTTTTACTTTATTGATTATTTGCAATCAGCAAGACAATCCAGCGTAGGTGAAAGCTTGCCGAATAGAGAGAGGTTATTTTTCACATTAGTAAAGAACGCTTGTATTTACTTTTTCCACAATTCTTTTTTATTTATAAGAGGCTGAAGATGTCTGCATTGCAGCATAATTGGTTCTGGCCTCTAGCCATCTGACAGAGTTAATTATTGATTGTCTGTGCATTGCTCCTGTGAGGGAATCCAATGTCTATACAAATTAGTTTGAGGCGACTGTCTCATACAATAGTCAAAATAAATCCTTTATAGTTTTCTGCACAGAAGGATTTGAAACTATTGATTGCTACAGAAGTATAGTATCTGTTGGTTTATGTATAAGAAGAAGAAGAAGAAAGAGTTTGACATTTTTAGAGTAGTTGTTTTCCTTCAGACCAGAAGGTAGCATTATGAGAAACCAGTTTTCAGTGTGGGGCTAGGCATATAATGCATTATAGGTTTCCAGGCTAAGCAGTGAAGTCGGTATATCTGTCACACTTTGCTGGAGACACGACAACATGGAAATACAGCAAGGTCTATAGTAAAAGTGTCACTGGTCTGCTCCAGCAGTAGGTGGAGCTTTAATCTATATTATGTTTGGTTACTGCTTGTTGTCTCTTTTTCATTTCAATCAAAACCTTTTTTAAAAAATCCTTTCTTTCTTCCTGTCCTTATTTTAAGATTAAGTCCCAAATTATAAAGATTTTCACCTGCCTGGGCTGCACTAAGCAGGTTTCCTTGATATTTGAGACACTTATTTTTCAACCATTTTTGGAATATTTTTAAATATTCCATCCATCCATATTCTTTAGCCATTTTTTAAACTTCCAAAACATGCTTAGAAACAACAAGGATGAGTGTAATGGGCATCTTAATGTATGGAGGCTGGGGGCAAAATAGTGGGTACAATTGCTACTTTGGTTCACTTCCTTGAAACAATTCCATATATTCAAGGAAGGAATTTCTAGATCTACTAACACAGAGATGAGAAAAACACAGCCTCCAGCTGGTCTGGATACTGGTCTTTAATGCTGTTTTAAATTTGGACAGCACATTCAGCTGTTGAATCTCTTCTGGAAAGTCATTCCAGAGTCTAGGGGAGGCTGAAGAAGACCTCCTCTGGGTGATTGTTGCCAGTCTAGTCCTGGCTGGTTGAGGTAAACGGTCCCAAAGGACCTAAGTACGTGGGGCAGATAATATGGGAGGAAGCGATTCTGTAGGTAACTTGGACCCAAGTCAGATAGGGCTTTAAAGGTAATAACTAACACTTTGTACTTGCCCAGAAACTAATTGGCAGCCAGTGGAATAACTTTAATATTGGTGTGATGTGCTCACTTCTGGCTGCCATGTTTGGAAGCAATTGAAGTTTCTGAGTTTGGTACTGAGGCAACCTAATGTACAGCACATTGCAAAAATCCAGCCTTGAAGTTATCAGTGTATGTACTACCATATGTAGGTTCTCCAGCTCTGGAAGGGCCACAGCCCATGTATTTGCTGAAACTGATAATAAACTCTCCTGGTTGTTGCATCTATCTGAGCTGTCTTTAGAGTGATGGATTTAAAGCACTCCTAGGCCAAGAACACAAGCCATTTCCCCATTAGGTTGTTATAGCGCTATTATTCCACTTTCAACATCCTTTGGAATCCTGGGCTTTGCAGTTTCGGGAAGGGCCAGCTGGCTGCAAAGCCCAGGATTCCATAGGATGTTGAAAGTGGAATAATAGTGCTATAACAGCCTAGTGCAGAAATGGCCACAGTCTTTCAGGAGGAGTGTGACCCTTCCCAAGACTGGCTGACACTCCTCCAAACCCAGGTTAGGATCCTTGACAGTAAGCACCTCTGTCTTGACTGGATTCAGCTTCTGTTTGTTTTAACTTATGCAGCCCATTATTACTTTCTCCAGGCATTCATTCAGAGGAGACACACTAAACTTAGCTAAAGCTCTTTTCATTATTTGTTATTTTCTTTTTTATTAAATAAAAAACTATAAAGAGTACAACACTAAAATACTACAAAACAATACACACAAAAATAAACTACACAACAATAAATTATCAAAAGAGAAAACAAAATTACAAATATTAAACTAAGCTACAAAACAACAACAAAACTACAAGAAACTAAAAATATGTTCCTGCCCTTGTTGCAAGCATCAAACAGCTAACTACTGAATTCTTAAATTTGAATTAAGGCTAATACTTGTTACCTACTATTTATTTTCTTAGTAAATATAAACCTACAGGATTAGTTAATTAATACTAATCTTCCTTATGTTAAATACAAACAACTCCCAACTCATTCTATATTTTATGTTAGTATAGAATAATTCACCAGTGAAATAAGACAAAGAATATTATTAGTAATAATTAACAATGATTCTAACTTAATTATTGAAAATCATATTTAACCATTTAGTAATTACTTGTCACTTACAAAGTATCATTCAAAACAAAGTCACTTATAAACTTAACTTCTTAGATACTAGCTTAACAACAAATAAATCTTTGTTAACTCATTCTATCTTATATATAAGTCATCTCTAATTTATTCTTATTCTATATTAAAATTAGTAGTACTTAAAATAATTCTCTATGTAGTAAGTAACTTTTAAAGCAACAAAGTAAAACTATTGACTCCAATTACTCTTGAGATAATAAAAATAGCAAGTTTAGAATTGACATTTTAATTTGTCATAATCAGATAGCCTCAGTCCTTTAATAACTTTTCTCCTAATAATCATAAGTCTCTTTCTTCATCAGAAACATTCTTCTTTTTCTTCTGTCTTTTTATCTTCTATCTTTTTTCAAAGAACAGGATCATACTTAAGTCTTCCTAAAAGGCCTTTTGTCAACTCAGCCATACTTAGGTCACTTCTGCATAGCTTTGTCATCCCGTGATGGGGACACACTGGCAGCAGTTCGTGAATTGTGCTACTGCACAATATTGTCACAGTCCCACTGGCAATGCATACCCACCTGTTGTGATCACAGGATATACCATTCATGGGGAAAAAATCCATTAATGGCTCATGATTGTGCATCACTACCATTGCCAGCGGCCATGTAGAATAGAAGGAAGCACAAGCTGTGTGCTTCTTTTCTCAGTGGAGCACAGGAAAGAGGCTGGCTGCAGTGTGGAGGAAGAAACATGTCACTCACGCTCCCATCTGCAGGCAGATGGCCAGGTGTGAAGGTGAGTGTTGAGGACACACTTCTGTCCCAGGAACAGTGCTGCCAGGATGATGCTGGGACAACAGCAGAAAAGGCTGAAGTGTAGAAATGGCCTGAGTCTGTGACTTTCATCCTTGTATATAAAAATCAGTTCTTCTTGTCAATCCCAGCTGAAAAGAACATTTTTTCTGCAATGTCTGTCCATCCGTAAATTGTTATTCCCCTTTTTACCCAGAAAAAAAAAACCTTCCTGTCAGATCCCAAACTAATTGCCATAACATTTTCCGAAGTAATGTCTGTTCAGACTCCAAGTTTTGTCCTTTCAATTTTGCGGATGAAGGCTGACTTATAACATCTTTTAAATTTTTCATCTTTCTAACATCAACTGTACTAACTCTCTCCATCTCTTGCTGACTGTTTATCTCATTTTGTACAAACATAGTTTCCAAGTCTCTGGTCAGTTCTTACAAAGGTTGTATTGAATCCTCTTTTTCCTCTTGTCTCCTTCAGCCATCCGTTGTATTTTAATATCTCCATCTTCATCTGACCTATCTTGATAGCCATGTTTAAATATTTGAAGGGATGCCATGTAGAGGAAGGAGAGGGCTTGTTTTCTGCTGCTCCAGAGACCAGGACAAGGAGCAATGGATTCAAGCTGCAGGAAAGGAGATTCCACCTGAACCTCAGGAAGAACTTCCTGACAGTCAGGGCTGTCCGGCAGTGGAATGTGTTGCCTCAGAGTGTAGTGGAGGCTCCTTCCTTGGAGGTTTTTAAGCAGAGGCTTGATGGCCATCTGTCGGGAGTACTTTGAGGGTGTTCCTGCATGGCAGGGAGTTGGACTGGATGGCCCCTGTGGTCTCTTCCAACTCTACATTTCTATGATTCTATGATTCTATGATCTTTGAAACTTTTTTCAGAAAGCTGTTGAAACTGTTTCTGAAGACATGGAGAAATATATTTGGGTGTCATCACCATATAGAAAGCACCTCTTCCAATGCTTCTGGATAATCTCTCCCAGCATTTTCATGTAGATGTTGAAAAGTATTGGGGATAGACTGGCACCTTGTGGTATGCCGTATAGCAGCTCCGTTTTTGAGGAGCAGGTATCCCCAAGCATCACCATCTGGAATCTACCTGAGAGATAGAACTGGAATCTCTGAAGCACAGTGCCTCCAGTGCCCAAGACTCCTCAGGCACTCCAGAAGGATACCATGGTCAATGGTGTTGAGAGGTCCAAAATCACTCTCAGGGACACATTCCCCCATCAGTGCTTAGGTGTAGCTCATCCACTAAGGCAACCACAGTGGTCTCAAATCCGTATCCTGCTCTGAAACTAGTTTGAAATGGGTCTAGAGAACTTGTATCATCCAAGACTGCCTGGAGCTGGGAGGCAACTGCCTTCTCATTTATCTTGCCCCCCAAAAAGGAAGATTCGCTACTGGTCTATAATTGTTTAAGTCCAGAGGGTTCAAAGAGGTCTTTTTTAGAAGTGGCCATACCACCACTTCTTCTAAACAACATGGAAAATTTCCTTCCCTGATAGATGCATTAATAATATATTAATATTATAATATTTTATTTATATATATATACACACACACACACACACACACACATATATATACATATACACATATATTAATATTAATATAATAATATAATATATATATATAATATATGTAATAATAATAATAATAATAATAATAATAATAATAATAATAATAATAATAATAATGTAGTTCAGATCTAATTGCATCTCCTTCCTGGATGACCAGGTTGTTTTCTTTACTTGTCCCAGCAGCTTGTCCACATTAGTGGTACTCAGCAACTCAAACTGATCCAGTGTAATCCACCGAGTCACTGGACACCCCATTGTCAACTTCTGCTACAATGACAGCATCTAAGCCAGTTCTTATCTGAGAGATTTTATCTTTGAAGTGATCATTACAAAGCATCACAGTGAACCGGTGAAGGCTCTAAAATAGGATTCAGTGGGGAAGGTGCCTGAGTTAAACCTCTCACCACCCTGAATAGTTCATCCGGATGCAAATTTGCAGATGCAATATGTGCAGAGAATACTTTCTTCACTGTACATACTGCCACCTTATAGGAATAAAGATGTTCTCTATACTGTGCATTATTGGATATAAGTTGAATTTTCCACCATTTGCACTCCAGTAATCATCTTTCACATTTCAGCCCCCTAGCATCGTCTGTATACCAAAGGGCCTAATTAGTAACAGTCAGAGAGGAAGCAATCAGGTCAATAGCCCCAGCCAGATCTTGATTGAATCTATTGACCAGGTCTTCAACAGGACTGTCAGTGGTACCAGCCATAAAAGCCTCTAATGGTATGTTTTGCTGCCTAAATTAGACAGCCATCCACCCCAGATCTCAGCAGCTATGACTGCTTGACTCTTTATCGTCCCTTTGCATCTCCACTCTCTCTCTCTTTCTCTCAGTGCAGGCAGCACTTCTGCAATTTTTCTCACCATGGAAGGAGGGAAGAATAAGGAATATGGCAATGCCAACAGTAACAATGCTAAAGTTTCCTCCCAGTGCTGAAAAAGGAGAAGAAGGGGGAAGCACTTGATGGTAGCTGGCTAAATGTTTGAAAAAATGCTTTGCTCCATGGGGCACTGGAAAGAAAGGAACGGTGGGAAAGGTAAAATGGAAAATTCCTGGGTTCTAACACAGGGAGTTTTCCCAGTCTGCCTTCCCACAGTACCTTTGCCCCCTTTGGATTGTTGGAAGAATGGCATTCCAAAAAGAAAAAGAAAAAAAAAGCTAATAGACATGATGCTCTTCTTCTTCCTTTTTTTCCCCTGTGGCATACAGAGGACTATACTCTAGCTGTTGCCTTTCCCCTGTTTCTCATCCTTCCTTTCTTCTCATCTCACATAAGGAGAGTGCAAAAGCCAAAAGCAAAATGCAAAGAGGAAAATAGGTGGAAGGCAACATATAGAAACACTAGAGCTGCCACTCATTTCCTCCTTTACTTGTTGTTGTTATTCTGCCCCCCCCCGTTTTCTCTACTTTGAATGCCTACACATATTTACTCAGAAGAAAATCTAATTCTTATTCAAGGCATTCACTTTGTATTACAAAGAAGGAAGGAAAAGGAAATAGAGAAAGCAAGAAAGTCCTCCCTCCCCATTTTCTGTATTTAATTTTTCAGTTTTTCAGTTTTCTGTGTTTACATTTTTATTAAAAATATTTTAAATATCCTCTATTTGGGGGGGGGAGTTTTAAATATGTGTACACAGAGAGAGAAGAAAAGTGAGTCCCTGAGTTCTCAGCCCTCCTAGAAAGTGTCCCTTTCCGTAGCCACAGCTGCCTGCCCTTCAACTAGTAGGCTACACACTAGATAGTGACAACCATAACAGGAAGTACCGGTGTACAAGGCATTTCCTGTCATTCTGTTAGAAGACCAACAGGCACTCAAGCCAATCTTCACAGCATCCCTGCACTGTTTTGCTTTGTAGATCCTTCTGTCCCTCTGTGCAGAAAACAAGAGACTGAACTTGTTAGTGAGCTAACATCCATCTACAGGGATCAATGTACATCACTGTCAGCCTTCCAGAGGGGAAAAAAGAGAGGTGATTCTTCTTCCACTGAATGGAGGCAGTTTGCCAATAGAGGCAGGTACTTTATCTTCTTTTGCTACCTTTAACTTTATAGGGATTAAATCCATAACTGCGACAGAACTGTCACTGCGTGTTAGCTCACCAATAACAAAACAAAGTTTAGGTTGGACCCAGAATCCTAGCTGAAGCTGACAAAATGGCGGACTATCACATAGCTGCCAGGCTTTCTATCTGAAGAGTGCAAGGTGTGCCGCCATAACTCCCATAAACAAGAGTTCTCTGGAACTAGGCATTCTGACAACCTTATGAACACCCTTCTAGCTAATTACCTTGGATTTAGCCTGCATAAGAAGTGGTGCATCTAGGACTGCTGGGTTGGATATGGAACAGCGTTCCTGCAACTTTAATCCTGAATAGATCATGGAGCAAGACAAGGTAACATAAAGCTCCTTCAAACTAGAAAAAAATGCTCATTCTGCCTCACATTCCAAACCTCTACTTTCAGCCACCACAGTTCCCTCTCAACACAGCTGTTGCTTTCCTGGAAGGGTAGGTAAAGGGGACAGGGAGGAATGCCCGGCTCTGTTTTTGGTGCTGGGACTTCCGTGTCCCTTAACCATATTCCACTGGAACTTTGTGTGGCTTGATAGAGGTTTATGGTACCTCCCTCTGATACATGATATGTAGGATTGAAGTTATAGGTGCCCCATCCTGCCAGTCTGGTAGCCCTAGACCCAGCAGGCAGAACATAGTTCATCACCATTACTGAATGGTGATCCATCAGAACTGGAGTTTAAAAACATCTTTGCCCTTCTGTCTGACTGAACATGCAAATATAGCTTTTGTCATGGCTCCAATAGGCCACAATATGTGGTTGGTGCACTGTGTTTGTCATAGTGACCCAAGACAGAGGGGCTCAAGGTCTGTCTTCCTCTCAACAAGAAGCAAGCAAGCAAAGAAACAAACACGCTCAAAAGCTCAATACAAATCCCAAATAGTTGTTAAGAATATTTAAAATTGTCAGATTTGATTCCACCCAGGATCACATCTTTTTACATCAAATTTGTTCAGTCCCATTTCTACATCTGTGTGTGTGTGTCTCTGTCTGTACGACCATTTTTATCTGAAGCTTGCATTTTGATATCTGCTTTTCCTAATATATGACACTTTTGCAAGAAATTGTGTTTTGGGGCAAATGTTCTGCTAGGACATGCAATTTTTAGGTGAGCTTTCCCTATATGCAGTTTTTGATTGCTTCTTCTTCATTGCACCATTTAGAAAACAAAAAAATATAATGAATATAGAAATATAACAATATCCATTTCAGTCTGTGAAGATCAAAATGAGATAGAGATAGAAGGAACTTTAACTACATGTTAGATGGAACACTGGCAAATATTCCAGTCTAAATAAAAAATGTCCAGCGTGGAACAAAAAAAAAATCCCCTTTGGGGACTCATTTTTCTCTCCCCACCTGTCTATCAACCTGTTGGCCAATTTAAAAAAGTGATCAGTCCCTAACGCTCTCTCTCTCATCTCTATTTCTCCAAACTGAAGAGCCTGCCAAAGAGTTACCAGATACCTTGAAATGCTGAAAGTCATCCATACCATCCTTCTACACCACTCGTTGTCAGTCGGTGCTTCAGTAAATAAAAGAACTTCAGTGTATAATATCTCAGCTCTTTCAAGTTCTCCCTTACCCATCACCTGTACTTGATACCAGGATATTACTGAGGTTTAGAAGCTCACTGTCCCTTAGGAGCAAGCACAAGGAAAGAGAATGGAGAATGGAGAATGAGATGTGTGTTTTGAGAGGAACTGCTATTACTCATTGAGCGCTGTTCAGAATTTGCAGGCTGAGGAAAGATTAGGAAGTTCCTGATGAAAAGAGCTTACACTTCAAGATGCAGGAGTGTGTGAGGGGTTGAGGAAAATGAAGAACTATCAGATAAGAAAGACCTATTGGGAATTGCCAACACACACACACACACACAACACATTTTCAGGACAGTCCCTCTAGTACTGGGGTGGAGTGGGGGAAGGAAACTGTATTGCAAGGCAATGGGATTCAAAAGCAAAGGGTTGATATGCAATAGAAGGCAAGGTGTTTATAGGAAGCTTGTTTGTGCATGCACACATGAGGATATGTGTGTGAGAAAGAGGGAATGAGGGAAGGAAATAAGGAGGAAGGGAGGGAGAGAGAGAAGAGGAAGGAGGGAGAGTCTGTTCATGTATCTTGGCTCAAATCATGTAGGATTTTTAGGACAATATATTAGATGAGATTTGTAAATCACTGAACTGTTCCACACATCAGTAATTATAATATTATTATCTGCCTCAGTCTCTAGGATCAGCTGCCAGAAGTCCAGAAATAAGAGAACGTTCCCTACTTAAATAATAATGGGTAAATGTGGTGTTCTGTTTCAGTTCCAGGCTAAATGTTGCTCTTCTAATGTGTATACAACTTCAGAACTTTTGGCTGAACTGAGCAGAATTTAATTGGACTTTATGACATATTTCTGATTTGGCTGCACCTGAATAAATCTTGTGAGGATTAAATTGTACTTGATCTTTCCACTGTCAACCCACCTGCATAGTATCCAAATAGCACATGTGCTACATTACAACAATAAAGGTTTGCAGCTTACATGACTTTGTTCAGAAAATAAATGGTTTTCTGGTGCACACTAGAGAAATCAGGAAAGTAAGCTTCCATGGTTCTTCTTCTCTCTTCCTTACTTGGTAAGACCTTACTTGGCTTTTTGTATGACAAAAATGGAGAATAAGCAGCAGCAGCACTATTGGGCTTTTCCAAATTGGCCTGAAAAAGCCTGACTTTCTGTAATGTCACTCCTTGGAATTTGCTGAGTTATTGTTGTATTTTTGGTATTACCATCATTATTTCCACCCTACCTTTTTCCAGTTTGGGAAGAGAGGGTTAAAAAAATAAAGGACAAATGGAGGAGGCAGATGGAAGTTTGACAGAGGAGACAAGTACCCTGAAAACAGAGGAGGAGTGAGAAATTCAACATGTCCATGTTGATTGTCACAACCCATGTGACAAGCAAATCTCTCAGATTTTCTCTCACCTTTTGGAATACTTCAGAAAAGAGGAAATAAAGTCCCAGCCACCATTATGATCTTAAAAAGCGGGGGGGGGGAGTACCACAACAAATATCATCACCTGCCAATACATTTGACCTATCTGGAAGAGTTCATAATACAGAAATGGTAAATGTTCTGTTACCAACATGATTACACAGTAAATTATGAGAGCTAAAGATGCAACATCTGTTATATTCAATTAATTTTTGAAATGTTCAGGCCTGAATGTGCAATGCATTCTTGTTCCATAGAACAGCTGGACATGAATTTGGAACCTCTGAGAAGAATTCTCCTCAAGTCTCTGAAAAGAAATCTTCTGACTTGCCTATACCTTTCTGTCTTTGATCCTTTTCACACAGCATTTGCCATGTGAAAGGGCACCTGGAGTGTCGCGCGATTGTGAGGAGTGATCTGCACAATGCACTCACAATTACACGACGCTCCAGGGTAGGGCAGGCACTGCTTGCGCACTTTTTCATTTTTGGCTTTCAGCTGAAAATGGTGTGAGATCACCCATTGCTCCAGGGCCCCGAGCGCACTTGCTGTGTGTGTGGAGCCTCCGGAGCCGTGGCCGTCACGCTTCCTGCTCCAGCGCAGCCTGGGAAACTCTTGCTGGAGGCTGCTCATGCGATCCCTGCACCCCAGCACTGACAAAAGGTGAGTTGCAGAAAGGGCCCTGGTCATTCAGGCCCTCTACTCTCCAGTAGAGGGCCTGATTCCTAATAGCACTTTAAGTTGCCTACCTGGATGTGCTATCTATCACAAGTCTGCAGGCCTGCAGAACATGGAAAAGTTTGTTTGTTTGTTCAGCTCTGTGAACCTTCCATCCAATGATAACTAACTGATTCCTAGATTCTTGGACAGACTCTGAACCCTGACTCATCCAAAGCATCCGTCAGTAAGAACTGACAGACTGCAAAATGAATAAAAACAACAACAAAATAATAGACACTCATCACATTATTAAAGCCCTCATGTTTAGATTTGTCTGCTTCTCCTCCTCTTATAGCATTCCCCTGTTGCAAAGACGCTACGGAGTCCTTGGAAACACAGGGATTTAGCATATGGAGATGATATTGTATTGTGAAGGATGAAGAATCAGCTACCGCAATGTGGACAACATAAGAATGTTGAAATTTCACTAAGGACTGATTAAAGCTCTAGTGTCTGAAACAGAACCATGAATTTCAAGATAAGCCATTAGGCAAATGATCTACGTTATGCAAGCAGACACTCTAAAGCTCCAGGGAAGTCTATCTTTTCAATTCCACTCCATTCTGCTCTTTTAATTTGTATTCTTTAACTATCTATCTACAGTTTAAAGCTCAGTGATTGCCTGTCCCAAACCTCTTGCTGTCTCCCTTCTTTCATTATAAAAACCTTTACTGTGTTTTCCCTCTCATTTTCTTTCTTACCAGTAACTGTGTTGGTGCATTTGATCTCTTTTTAAAGTTTCACCAAAATACAATGTGAAGCAAGAGGGAAAACTCACAGAATAATTCATTTATAACTACTTCCCCCAATTTGGTGACCTTCAGATATCTTGCCTTGAAACACCCACCAGTCTCTGCCAGCATGCTCAAAGATCAGAGATTATGGGAGTTGTAGTCAAGGTTAAGCAAGCCTGATCTGTACAAGATTCTGCCATAAATATCTTGGTTAGTTGGGGGGGATGTGTGTGTGGTTTCTCCCTAGGGTTATGGAACCTAGCGAAATTCTACTTTCTTTTGTCATTTTTAAAGATACAAGAGGCTTCTCAGAGACTTTTAGCTATTGGGCCTTTGTTATTTATAAAGACTACTTATCTGCGGGCAACTTTGAGACTGATTGTTTTATGGTGAGGAGCTCAACAAAGAAATATGTACTTCACAAAGTCCTAAAGCTTAATTTGTGCAACATGATGACTTGTCCTGCCAAAGTCTGGCAAGAGTTTGAGTGGTAGATGCAACATAAGTATTCAAATTAATGAATAGGTTCCTTTAAATGTTAGATGAGGCTGATTAGAAGAAATTGGTAAATAGTAAGATATCCAAGTATATAAAGAAAAACTGAAAGAAAACAATGTGAATAAATAATAGTAAAAATATTAACAAATTGGATTTAAACACTGAAGAATGCAAATACTACACTCAGGCAGAAAAAAATAAAATGCACAAATATAGGATGAGTGACATCTGGCTTGAAAGCAGGACAAGTGAATAGTATCTAGGGACTTAACAGACTGCAAACTAAGCATGAGTCAACATTGTGATGTAGTGACAAAAAACAAAACTAAACTAAAAGCCAATGCAATTCTAGGCTGTATCAACAGACCTACTGTGTCCAGATCATGAGAAACTGTACTGCTACTCTGTTCTGACCTCACCTGGAATATCATGTCCAGTTCTGGCCAACACAGTTCAAGAAGGACATTGACAAGCCAGAACATGTCCAGAGAACAGTGACCAAGGTGATCAAAGGTCTGGAAACCAAGTTCTATCAGAAGTGTGCAGGATAAGCTTAGAGAAGAGGAGGTTCTTTCCACACTTTACCTGGATCCCATGACAACCCGTGTCATCCCAGCTGTGCCTTTGCCTGGATGGGAGTGGGATGCAAACTCTCCCCTCTGTACCTGGCCAGCTGCCAGCAGATGGGTTGCAGTCAGGACACAGTCCTTCTTTCAGCAGTGCATCTGGCCTCTTCCTGGGCTGAACTGAGGAAGGAAGCACTTGATTGCGCTTCTGCCCTTCCCATATGGCTGCGAGGGATGCAATTGTTGCACAATGGATTTCTTCTGTTAATGATATACTGCTTGATTGCAATGGCTGGGAATGTGAGAGCTGCAGGACCATGATGACATCATGTGATGGCATGTGTCACAGACTGGCAGCAACACGTCCCTATGCAGGGATGGTGCTGCTGTGAGGAAAGGACTTGAGAGATGATATGATAACCATCTTTAACTATCTGAAGCATGTCACAAAGATGATGGAGTGAGCTTGTTTTCTGCTGCTCCAGAAACTAAAACATAAGCCAACAGATTCATATTACAAGAGAAAGGATTCCACTTAAAGTTTAGGAAGAAATTCTTGATTGTAAGAGTAGTTTGACAGGGGACCACACCACCTTGGAGGGTTATAGACTTTCCATCTTCAGAGTTAGATGGTCATCTGTCATGTGCACTTTAGCTGTGAGTACCTGTTTGGCAGCGGGACCCTTGCAGTCCCTTCCAGTTCTTTGATTCTATGTCATAATCACAGCACTCAAAAAGTGAGGACAGATGTGCAGTTGGTACTAGAAGAAATCTTGTACAAAGCACAACACACACACAAAAATAGTGCTTATTGACTGACTTATACAATGAGGGCGAGAACTCTTGCAGGGACTAGAGATGTGTTAACTGGCTGCCTCACTGTGTTGAAATATCCTGTCTTGACCACAAACAAGGCACAGGCAAAACATCTTTACACCTCTGACTGAGAATGTGTTTGGTGCAGAAGGGAAAACTGCAGGGGACAACAAATGGAATGAAGCATTCTGAAATAAGACATGGCTGGCTGGAGTACTTGTTTATCACTCTACATTTACCATCTGGCTACACTATGATAAATACACACTGGGTTACAGTTTAAGTCCCTATAATCCTTTGCACTTTATGTCCATCAGCAACGGCCTTTACATCTGCAGACATTTTGTAGATATTTTTTTCTTATCACGGGTGTTCAAAGTGATATAATGGATATGTGAGTAGATGGAGCCATTCCAGATCTTTCCTTAAAAGTTCCAAAAGATCCAGAGAGATAGAAGAAATACCACATGTCATCTGGCCCTCCATATGCCAGGACACCTTACAGCAAAAACATCTCTGTACAGTCTTTTCATGGAAATTTCTGAGGTTGATTTCACATCCTACCTAGACAAGCCATTCCAATTCTGATCCATTCTTAAACAACTGGAAATTTATTTCCTGTCATTTAACCTAGATGTGTCTTCTATCTGGCTGCACAGTATAATGTCATGGAAATCTTACAGAAAATAGACAAGATAATTGGGAGAAAGGGAGAAAAATGATGAAAAATGGAAGCAAGGAGGGTGCTCAGGAATTTTGACCATAACAAAAATCTCTGATCAAGCCTGTTTAATCCAGCACGTTTAGGGAGTTTCTTTCTGCCTTTGTCTTACAAAACCTTTCTGATTTTGGTAACTTCTAATTAAAAAATGAACTGAGAAAAACAGCACAGTTGCAAAATGTTTCTTCTCAAATGGTATCAGTTCTAAAAGAACTGCCATGTTGGTTACACACTGCATATGTTTGAACTTCTAATTGCCCTTCTTTCTAGTTCCTAGATCAAACTGTTCTTTCCAGGAATCTGATGCAAATTAATATGACTACATATTTTCTTTGGTTTCTGTTTCTCTCTTTTCATTGTAGTTCTTTATTCTGATTATTTCCCCCTGTGTTCTGATAATGGGTTGCATTTTCTCCAAGCTAAATTACACTGTTGTTGTTCCCTTTTGGTTCAAAACACTTCAATTTTTTGTCCTTTCATTAATTGGTTTCCTCCAGCTTACCTTCAAGTGACAAAAACTGCAAAACTGCATTTGATGTTGTGTTGTACAGTAGCATTATACAGTTATGGCTGATGACAGATTTCCGTGTTATCTCCCCTGGGGACGGGGAGGTAAATGCTGTGTTTTTGTTTTTCTCTTCTTTTCTTTGTGGCAACCTTTTTTACTACACCCATTCTTCACTAGTCCCACCGTTCTATCTCTCTATCTCACATTCCTTTCTGAAAGCTCGAAGCTCCTCCCAAATTAGGGTTGTCAGACTGAACAATGAACAGCTCCTATATGTTTAAAGATTGTGTAAAAGAGGGAATTTCTGCAGGCATTGCTTGTTACCTTGTTGCATGACAGGCAACATCTACTGAAATACCCTCTTCTACACAGCCATTAAAGGTCTCCAGTTTTCAGTCTGTCCTAGTTGGAAGGAGGGAGAAGAAGGAAGGAAGGAAGAATAGGGTAAGAGGAAATACCTCTTTCTAAATTCACTCTGGCTGTGTTTTAGGATGCACTTCATCCTATTCTATTCTGCCTATCTAAGAGCAATGGAACCCAATGCTAATTGCTTCTGAGTAGACATGGATGGAATTGAGCAGATACATTTTTTTAAAGGAAATTTTATGTTAAAGGTGGAAAGCTTTCTGCAGATGCTTTTGACATGTTATTGCTCATGCTGGCTGACATTTTCTACCTATGCTATTCTATACCTCAAGTACAGAAGTTAATCTGCGAGGCACTCTGAAACTTAACTGGGGCTGAGGCTGAGAAACACATTAGTGCACCCATGTTTTGAGTAATCATGGGTGAGGGAGATATGTGGGCCAAATATCTTTTCCTTCTGAATTGTAGCTCCGATAATTGCTTTTTTTCTTTAAACAGAATTTTTCTCTCTCTCTTTGGGACTCTCTTATTTAATATGCTATTCATTTGCCCATATTTTTGAGAATATTAACTAGGACATGAAATATGACACAAGCTTACACTTCAATCAGTATCTTACTGGTCATCTCTACCTAGACTGGTACTTTGCTTTTCATCATTATATTTTGTTTATGATCTTCTCTCAGAGTGTAATCAACATGGCAATGATCTTGGGAACCCAACAATTAGAATCTGCTCATGCCACAGACTTCATTATGTCCCCTTTCAAATGCTTTATGCAGCTCTAAATGTATCATCAGCCTTATATTCCCACCATTTATTCATCTTGTAAGATGATGAGAATGGAGAAGGGGAAGCAATCAAGTTCATGTAGCATGTTTTGTCACCTATGCGCAAAGCCATGATGAATTATTTGAATGCAAATATCAGCACAACAAATAGTGGCACAACATTTATTGTGGAGCAACTATACTTAAAATATTCCCACAGTGCTTCCAGACTGGACACATTTAGCACTACCCAGTTATTACTTTTCTGTTCTAAGTGGTATATGAAACTGACCAGAAGAATGCCTGGAAACTGATGAGAAGCCTAAAAAAAAAACAAACAGCAAGGACATGTTACTTGTCCAGTTCCAGTTTTCAGATGTGGTGGACCCCCATCATCCCTAGGTAGCAATGATACCATGGATTTGTAGTCCATCTGGGGTAGATATTAAAATGGCAAAAAAAAAAAAAACCCCACACTTTTTGGGGAAAAAATCTCTCCATGTTTTATTTTTTTGGAACCCATAGACTGTAGAAAATAACTTTCAAGTGTAGAGTTAAAAGTCTAAAATTTCTCCAGAGCAACCATTCCCCCTTTTGACTTGTTACCATATTCAAAGCAAACCTTTCCACCATGATGACGTTCGTTTTTTACAACTATTTATTAGGGACTGTCTGTAAAATTAATGGGGAAAAACAAAGCAGTTGTTATTTAACTTTTTAAGCTAAAAACAAAAATCCCTTACATGTTAACAATAAAGATTCCATTAAATCTGTTTATCCGTTTTTAAAAAAGTGAATCTGGGTTCCCGACAGAAAGACTCGATGAATGTTTCAAAAAATGCACCAATTGATGGGGCCCATCGATTACGAAGAGACATCTGCAGAATCTGTGGGCTCAGAAACAGAAGAGCCCGGGCACAAAAATTTCCGCCCCGCTCCAGGCTGGTGGGAAACCCCCCAACAAGCTGCCAGTACTGGCTGGGAGAAAAAGCCACATCTCATGAGAACCCCCCCCGCCCCCAAGGGCTGCTAGATGAGCCTAAGGCAGAAAAAGAACCTATCCCTTTTGGAGGAGATAAAGCAAATGGAAACCGAACTGGAAAAGAAAAGATGAGGAGATACTCGAACTCAAGACCATGCTACGCGAGATGCGCATCCGTCCCTCGCAGACAGGGAGATCACCAGGAGGAGAACCACGAGCGGCTGTCTCGGCGGCAGGCACCCCTGGTCCGCCCCAGCAACCAACAGGGCACACGCCAGCGCCACTGTTACTCAGAAATGTGGGAGACCTGAAAGCGACCTTCAACGGGAAGGGGGAGAAACTCTCCTTTTTTTTGACTATGGCAAACAATTTCATGATTGATCACGGCCATCTATTTCGGGATGATGCGGCCCGAATTCGATACCTAAGCCAGAGGATGAAAGGACTGGCAGCAGACTGGGTAGCGAACCTATATGACTCCCGCGCCCCCGAAACTGAAAATCTGCAGCTCTTCATGAACCATCTGCGGGAACGCTTTGAAGACCCCCATTTATTGGAAAACACCAAATATCAACTGAAACGAATGAAACAAGGCAGGAACGATGTGGGGACGTATTCCCGTGAATTTAGAAACCTGGCCACCAAAGTCCCGTGGAGTGATGAAATTCTAATTGAGTTATACAAAGATGGACTAAATCCTGATATTCTACACGGGTGCTTAATGCAGGCCAATCCACAGACCCTGCTAGGTTGGGTCAGACTAGCTACTGAAATGGAAGGCATAACCCAGACTGTTCAGCTGAACCGACAAAGACAAGACGTGCCAAAACGACAACCTCGCGGTCCCACCGTCCTCAATGCTGAGGAACGGAACAAACGTCTCCGTTTGGGCATGTGCTTTAACTGTGGGAAACCGGGCCACCTCGCCAACACCTGCCGCGGAAACCAAGCTCCGACTGGGACTAAGGGAGCACGAGCAGACCCAAAGGATATAGAATTCACACATCAGACAGCGGCCGCCAAACAACCACTTAGACGCACTTCTAAGGACCCTGCAGCGGCGACAGGAGACTCCGATCCCGATGATGAAACCACCTCTTCGTCCTCATCTGACATAGATGGAGATTCTAAACCTGACTGCGATGACTGGCAAGCGGCGGGAACATCTGTAAGTACTCCTAAAATTCCCCATTTCTACGCCACGGTTGCGATTAGTGGCAGCGATGGGACTTTGCATGTACATAGGGCATTAATTGACTCTGGCTGCTCCAGAAGTTTGTTACACCCCAAATTGGCCAAACAATTGAAAACTCTTTATGAGCCCTTGGAATGCCCCATCAAATTAACGCAAATGGATGGGACCTCAATGACTGGGGGAGTAATTAGTAAAATCACTAAGCCCATCTCATTTCAAATGGACAAAAACAATTACAGCATGCGATTTCTAGTTCCCAAGGCGATGCAGTTCAAATTGGTCTTGGGAATCGATTGGCTTCGTGAATATAACCCCCAGATAAACTGGACTGCTGGCACTATGTCCTCTTCAGATGAAAACTTTTCTATTCCCCATGAAGAATTGCAACAAATTCCTTCACACTACCGAGACTTCCAAAAGGCTTTCCACGAAAGGGAGGCTGACAAATTGCCTCCCCACACGGACTTTGACTGTAAACTGGAATTAGTTGACGGGGCCACCCTGCCTAAACCGAAAATTTATCCCATGAACCAAAAAGAACTCCTTGCTCTCAAGAAGTTCCTAAATAAAAACTTGGCTCGCGGCTTTATCAAGCCCTCTACAGCCCCCACGGCGAGTCCTGTCTTCTTCCGAAGAGAAAAGATCCCAGCGCGGATCCGAGACTGATAGTTAACTACTCTGCTATTAACCAGGTTATTTCCTCCAATTGTTATCCCATACCTCTGATACGGACTGTTTTGGACCATCTTGTTCAAGGAAAATATTTCACCAAACTTGATCTTAAAGAGGCTTTTCATAGGATTAGAATGGACCCGGACTCTGAGTGGCTCACCACCTTTGCAACTCCTCTAGGTAACTTTAAATGGACGGTTCTTCCCTTTGGCTTACAATCGGGGCCATCTGTGTTCCAAATGTTTTTGAACACCATTTTCCATGACTTGTTGTATCAGGGGGTTCTGATTTATCTGGATGACATTTTAATTTACGCAGATTCCATGGAATCTCATGTGTCATTGGTTCGTGAAGTGTTACGAAGGCTTATAGATAACAACCTCGTGGTTAATCTATCTAAATGCCAATTTGACACCCAAACTTTTGATTACTTGGGATATAGGATTCAAGATTGTTCACTTAAAATGGACCCTTCGAAGATTAACTCCATTTTGCAATGGCCCGTCCCTAAAACTGTGAAGCAACTGCAGCAATTTCTTGGTTTTGCGAACTTCTACCGGAACTTTATTGAGGATTTTGCTGCCATAACGCTTCCACTCACCAACCTTCTACGGAAACCTAAAGGATCCACTGCGGGCAAGGCGCATAGACTTTGTTGGTCGCCTGAGTGTCAATCGGCGTTTGACCATTTGAAATCTAAATTTACGTCTGAGCCCTTACTCCTTTTTCCCGACAGTACGAAGCAATTCATTGTGCAAACGGATGCTTCGGACTTTGCCATGGCAGCCGTTCTTTTACAACATGACACCACAGGAGCACTCAGGCCTTGTGCTTTCATTTCAAAGAAATTTTCCCCTCAACAAGCTAATTGGCCTATTTGGGAGAAAGAAGCCAAGGCTATCCATTTTGCGCTGTCCTCTTGGCGTCATTTGCTTGAAGGGGCTCGACTCCCCTTTGAAGTTTGGACTGATCATAGGAATTTGCAAGCCTTACAGTCTGCTAAGAAACTCTCCCCTAAGCAGGCGAGATGGGCTGAATTTTTCCAGAGATTCCGATTTAAAATTGTTTTCAAACCTGGCCGAACTAACCAACTGGCGGACCCTCTCTCTCGACTTCCCTGTTTTGCGGAATCCCCTGCTACGTCCTCCCACTCCAATACCTTGTTTCCTGCCTCCTCTCTGGCTTCTCAAGTGACTACTCGTGCATTAGCAAAGACAAGGCTTTCTGCCTCCTCTCTTTGTGACTCCGCTCTCCGCGATGCTATCATTCATGCAGCGCATGCAGACTCCTGGCTACCGGCAAACAAGGATAAAATAGAATGGGTTGACAATCTCCCCTTTTATGGCACCAAGGTCTACGTTCCCCCTGCTGCCCGCGAGCAGGTACTTCATCGTTATCATGATTCCAAACCCGCTGGACATTTTGGGTTTTTGAAGACATTGCATGCGATTCGCCGCCTTTTTTGGTGGCCTGGATTAAACCCCTCCGTGCAAACTTACATTAAGCAGTGTGCCACTTGCAACGTTTCTAAGTCGCCCACATCTAAACCTCAAGGGCTCCTGCAACCTCTGCCTGCGCCTGCTAGCCCCTGGTCGGTCATCGCATGGGATTTTATCGTGTCTCTTCCCTCTTCACACGGCTTTCATGTTATTTGGGTTGTTACTGATCACTTTTCCAAGCAATGTCATTTTGTGCCTCTAAAGAAACTACCCCGTGCTGACCAGCTGGCTGACCTGTTCGTTAATCATGTATGGAAACTTCACGGACTACCTTCGGTGATCATTTCGGACAGGGATCCAATTTTCACTTCCAAGTTTTGGACTTGTCTACTGAAAACCCTGGGAGTCACTCAGAAACTCAGCAGTGCTTATCACCCTCAAACAGATGGCCAATCTGAGCGTGTTAACAAATCTCTTGAACAATTTCTTAGGTGTTTTGTTTCTGAGAACCAGAATGATTGGGCTCCGCTCCTTCCGTTCGCTGAGTTTGCCATCAATTCTGCGGTTCATACCTCTACTGGGAAACCCCCCTTTGAAAGAGTTTACGGCTTCCTTCCTTCTCCTTTCCCCCCCTCTCCCTCTCTTCCTCCGCTCCTCCTTCTGTTTCTGCTTGGGTCTCTAAATTTTCTGGCATTTGGCAATCCGTCTCAGATGCTATAGCATCCGCTAAAGCTTCCCACAAACGTTTCGCTGACCGTAAACGGCAGCCTAATCCCCTTTACCAGCCCGGGGATTTGGTTTTCCTTTCTTCTAAGAACATTTCCTCTTCTTCTCCGTCTAAAAAACTTTCCCCTCGTTTTCTCGGACCTTTTCCTGTGAAAAGGGCTATTAATGATGTCTCTTTTGAACTAGATCTCCCTTCTTCCCTCAAGGCTATTCATCCTGTTTTTCATTCCAGTTTGCTGAAGAGGGCACCTTCGCTGACTTCTTCGCCGGCTGATGTTCCTCAACGCCCCGACTGACTTGCTACTGCATTCATATTACTATTTAGTTTTCTTGTCTTTCTACTGTTCCGTGATATTTTCTATATTTTGTGTATCTTTATGTATATATTTTTTTAAAAAAGTGGGGCAGGATGTCGGGAGTCCTCCATGTTTTATTGTTTTAGGATAGCAGTAGACTGAGGAAATAGTGATAGTAGGCTGTTAGCTATTCCCAGGCGCCAACCATTCCTTCTGGCTGGAATTTCAAAGGAACCATTTGGCATGATGACGTTCGTTCTTTTACAACTATCTTAGGAGAAACTGTCTGTTAAAGTGTAAGGTGGGGGAAAACGTTCCATTCTCGAGCTTTAACGTCTGAAGACAGCATCCCTTACTATGTTACAATAAATCTTCTATTAAGTTTGTTGATCCGTGTAAGAGTGAATCTGTTCCTGACACTTTTGGAGTGCTAATAACAAAATGTACATCTACAGGTCAATAGTGACAACCTTTATGCTATTTGTTGTAACCCCCATGGCCTGTTTTGAAAATTAACATTTCAAGTGTACAGTTAAAAACAGTTCAATAAATTGCAGTGACCTAGAGAAATATTCACCCTTTCTGCCATCATTGTTACCACCTGATGTACAAAGCCAATAGGGCCTTTCCACCAGTGTACTTACTGCCAAAGATGTTTTTACTAAGTATTGATTCAGGGGAGTGAATACTCATGCAACAAATTCATGCAACAAACAAATGGCAGTTTGTTTTTATTTAACTTTTATTTCACAATAAAAACATAAAAATATTTTGTGCCTTCACAGTGTGCACTACATCAAGTAATTGAGATTGCCAGTTAAATCTGTTTCAGTGCCAAGTTGTAATACAACAAAATGTAGAATAGCCAAAGGGTGGTAAATCTGCAAGGCACTGTAAATGATTTGTTATTAATGTTACTGACAACAAAATAATCTCCATTGTACCTGGGCCCCATCAATAGGTAAGAGTCCTTCCCTCCACATTCCAGCCACCACTGCTGTGGCCTCTGAGAGACAGAAGAGCAGCCGGGCACAATTGCCTTGCTCCTGGGCTCCAGCAGCTGGTGAAGACTCCCTTCCAGATTCCAGCTGCCATTGTTCTGGCTGATGAGCAAGAAAAGCAGCCAGCATCTCATGAGCTTAATCTCCTTCCCCACTGCCATTCCATTTTCCTTATGTGTTGTATCTTATTTAGACTGTAAGCCTGAAGGCAGAAAATTCTATTTGTAAGCTGCTCTGCCAGACTTTTTAGCTGAAGGACAGTATACAAATAGGACAGGTGATAGATAGATAGATAGATAGATAGATAGATAGATAGATAGATAGATAGTCTTCATTTTGTAATGTTTAATATTAAAGAATTTATTTTCAAACCCAGCATTTCATGTTCTGGGTTGTCTCCTGTAAGGGGATGCATCCATGGCTATTGCTGGGGCAGGGGGGTGAAGGCATATCACCCAGATTCCTTCCAAATTGATGCCAGCCCTGCTCTGAAAGCATGTTTCAGATGAAATCTTTGATCACATCTTCCACAGGGATTCCTTGAATAATGACTTGATCAATTGCTTTATCCACACATCCAGTCATGTCCCCTTTGCCCACTCTAATGAGCCAGAAAGTGCACAAATTAGGTGCACAGGTGGTTGGTCTCACTTATCCAGCATTTATGTCCCTATCCGTAAGTTGCACAAACTCAAAAACATTCTTATCAGTAGAACAAGCACTGGCTAAGTGACCATGTCAGAATGGAGGTTAGCAAATTGATCCACAAGAGGGTCTTGTAAATAGTCACAGGTTACTCCCAATCAATTGTTGAATGGTGAGAACACATGGGTAAATCCCATTGATTCTACAGGTCTACTCTATCAGGACCAACAGGTTTTGAGCCATAGTGGGTCACCAAGGGATCTTATCTTAGAGATACTGAGAACACTTGAAAATTTTCTCAGTAAGAAAGGCTATTGAGAAACCACATCAAGAAAATAAGTCATCTGCTGCCAGAGTTTTTGCAATACAGGACTCTTTGTTTTTGCAAGAAACCTAAGTTGCCCAAAAGTGCATTATTGCTGGTGGTGGTGGTGGTGGTGGTGGTGGTGGTGGTGGTGGTGGTGATGATGATGATGATGATGGCATTTTGCTGAGATGAATATTTGGCCTTCAAAATCCAAAAAAGTGAAAAAATGGAAAAGTGCCCCAAAACTCTTCTAAACCCTGCCAGTGGGAAGAGAGCTTTTGAAATTGCTCTTGCATCTGAGAATACAGTAGATAAAGATTTCAATCCCTATCCAGAGTGTAGCCTTTCACTATTGATAATAGCTCAACAGCCTTGCACAAGGAATGGCAATAAAAAAGGTATGACTTTTTTCCTACCATCACCACTAGAGAGTAGGCCCTACTGTGGACTCTTATCTGGGTTTGCCTGGATCTGCCATGAAGCTTCCTGTACTATTGCTCTAACTTTTGTTACTGTCATTTCATTGCTCCTAGTTCAAAGTTCACTATAAACTGAACTTATTTTGTCTGGACCATGTCTGCAGAGACTGTTTATTAGGTATTTACTAGACAAACACTCTAAATAACCTCAGTGTGGGAGAAAATTCATCAAAGGTTCCTATTTGCTCTCTTGGAAAGGCATCACAATTCTTCTCTTGTGACTGTTTTGACTATTGATAAATAGCATTGTAATTGAACAATCCACTGCTATTGTTAAATGTATGGGCACATGATAATTATCATATCTTATTTACCTGTAACTGGCAGTTGACCAACCAGAAGCCATTAGGAATAGTTAAGAGGGAAGATTTCAGAAGGTCTTAAGTTATTTCTCCAACTGATTAATGTTCTAAATTATAAGAAGAGAAAAAAAAGTGGAACATATCTTTTTGATGTGATCTTCTGATAAATCTATCCAAAATCTGATAATCAAGATCTTATGTGAGAATAAGAAATCCAGAACCACACTTATAAATTATGCTGTCCAAGAACTACTTCATCCATCCATCTGTTTTCCTTTGGTTTCTCTCCATGACGAGACTTCTGCCAAATGTGTCATAGAAAGAAAAAAGAAAGAAAATAAACTTGCATTACCATTATCATTTATTAAAAATCCTAAAGGAAATGAATACAGTATGAGACATTCTCTGAATGGCATTAATTTGCTGATTTAATTATTTAAAGATATATGAAGTTTGGGATTTCAAATGTCAAAATCTTATTTTCCCCCATTTCTGAAAAGAAGCAAGCTCAGATACCCAAATCAACTTTTTCTTATCTGAAAGCAGAAAACAGGGATCAATTTGGATTAAAACTGATTGAATGTCAGAGTTGTAAATACAACTACAGTCAAGAACAGTGTGTTTATGGAAACAGGCTCAAGCAGGGAGAACTCAGGCATCACAGAATGGGTCTGACATAGAAAAAGGCGTGAGCAGAAAAAGCTACTCCCAGGTATGCATGCTTACATTGCTTAACAGACAATCTGTATGGCTGCACTGAAAAATCAGAGAATTTTAAACTCAAAGGGGACCTTGAAAGATCACTTTCAAGGCCAGCAATGGGAACCATGCAAATCAACAAGTATTGTAGGACTGTAACTCCCAACAGCTTTATCCAGCATAGCCAGTGGGGAGAAATGCTACAAGTTGCTATTGAACAATATCTGCTGTGTGTGCATGTGCACTTCTGCACCATCAAATCACTCCATGACTTATGATGACCCCATGAATTTTACAGGTTTTTCTTAGGTGACAAATACTCAGAGGTGGTTTCGCCAGTTCTTTCCTCTGAAATATAGCCAAAGTGCCTGGTATTCACTGTGGTCTCTCATTCAAGTACTAACTGGGGCTGACTTTGCTTAGCTTCCAAAATCAGGCTCTGGTTCTTTATTTATTCACAGTACTTTGCCCAAAAACAGACTTTTGGAAACTGGCTAATAATTATTCAGAATGGAGGGATCCAAGGAAGGTCTTGCTATTGCCTCCTTCAGGCATGTATGAAAGAAACCTTACTTGATGTAGACAGGCATTACCTACTCAGCCAGTTCTCCTCTGGCCTATTTAATGAGCTACGATGGGCAAGGATCAAGAACATATAGCTCTCACTCAGGCTCTTTTCGCACTTTACCTTTTTCCAGTGCTGGGTGGCAGGGCTCGCGCAGAGGAAGACTTTGTAGGAACGCTCTCGCATCCCTCCTGCTTGGGATTCGCAGCTGCTTCCTGGTTGCGCGGGAGCCCCGCCTCTTCCATTCGCAGTGCAGCCTGGGACCTCCCAGGCTGCACTGGGGAGAGGACGCACGACCGGCCCGGCTCCCGAGGCTCCGCACCCAAGGTAAGTGCGCGCGGGACCCCGGAGTGATGCGCGACCGCACAGCATTTTCAGCTTTGAGCCAAAAATGAAAAAATGTGTGCACGGTCCGCATCAGGCTCTTGAGCGCCGTGCAAATGTGAGTGTGTCACCCTCACATTTACGCGACACTCAAGGGGCCCTTTCGCTTCAGAAATGCCGTATGAAAGGGGCCTCAGTAATATAGACTCTAGTCAATTGACTCGGACTCAAGTTGGACTTAAGTCACTTCAGTGACTCGACTCAGACTCGACTTGCCAATAAATTATGCACTGACTTGACTTGACCCAAGACTTGTATATTTTGAGTGGTTGACTTGTTGTCCTTGCTTCAGTAACATAATACATTCATCCAAAAACCTTACAGCTTTGAACAATGCTTCCATCTCTTTTTGTCTACTAGTCACATGACAATCTGTCTCAAGCCCAAAGTGTGGGCACATTTCTCAGAGAGGAACAGCAAACAGGTTAGGTGATGGGGTTGAAGCAGACTTGAGGTCTGCTGAGCAGCCTGACCCTACTGCATACTGGACGACCCTCTAAAACATTTCCTAAGAGCAGAAGACAAGACTCACCCCCAGAGTGCAGGATGTATTTCTCAGAAGGGAATAGCAAAAGTGTCCTTCCTTCTAAAGCTTTTGAAGTTTCAGTAATGGGGAGTAAGAAGGCCTATTCCCCACTTCTGAAAAAGCCTCCAGCTTTGGAAATGAGAAGTAAGAAGGATCCTATTCCCCACTTCTTAAGTTGCAGATGGCAAAATCACAAATGTGGAGGGCCAACTCTGCTTAAATTATTAAAATTGACTTTAGTTGACTCTGTCCAGAAATTCTGGAATATAGGTTGGGGTATAAAGTTGACTCCCAGACTTGAAACTTGACTTGAGACCTAATTTGAAAGTATCTTCAAGAACTTGAAGGTAGAGACTTGAGACTTGACTTGAGACTTGGAGTAAAAGACTTAAATACATCACTACTGTCACTTCTCTGAGGATATGTTCACAATCTAAGGCTGCAGAAACCAAAAAAATATTCATTATCACTAGACAAGCAGGGACCAAAGTTACCAGACCTACTTTACTTATAATGTCCCAAGCAGCATGGATCTGGGTGATTTGATGTGCAAAGCGCTGAGAAAAGTAGTCTCAGTAAGCTGCCAAGTGATCTGAATTCTCTTTTGGGCCAAGTTATAAAAGACCCCTGACCTTTTGCTCATGTGGTGTTGGCAGAAAATAATAATTTTGTTGCTGTCTAAACTGTCACAGGATACACCTTCAAATAAACTCTGTTCTCTGTCCAGTTGGGACTTGCTCCAAATTTCCCACCAATCTCAGTCTAGTCAAGAGATGGGCAAACTGTGCATGTGTTCACTCCAAGGATGTTTTTTGTGGTCCTCACCCCCTCCAGAAAACCCAGGCCAACCTTTTTCCAAATTGCTTCTTCTGGTAACTTCTGGCTGCAACAATGTACCTTTTAAATAGGTTGCAAGGTCTCTGTGTACTGTTTAGCATTGTAACAATTTTTGAGAACCAGAAATAGAGGTCCAGCTGATGCTGCTGTTGTTTGTTGTTATTTTGTTTTTCAGTAGTTCATGTGGCTTCCAGAAGGTCCATAAAAGTAGCCCGTGGGCATTCTGAAGTTGCTTATCTCAGCTTTAGTCACTCCCTCACTTGTATAATCATTGCCTGTTCCCTAGAAGACCCAGGGGCTGATTTGGCTTCATAAGAGAAATGCCTACTGCTCTATTGACATAGGCCTGATTCCTCCATCCCATATCTCATAGAAGATTAAAGCTTCTCTGCCTCATACCTATTGGTCAGAACCTGTTTGGATTTTCTGGAAGATGCCATACTGGTAATCTAAACACTGACAGTTACAAAACCCAGTCCTATCGAATAGTCAGGTTAACATCTGTATTCCCCTTAAGTCTCTCAGGAAATTAACAGGAGAATAAGTTGCAGCTTTGTACTAATATTTATTCTAGTAACACAGATGGCACAGATAAATATGCTGTCCTCAGTGGCACAGTTTACACAGATCTTGAATCAGTCTGGGCGCATTCTTATAACAAGCTTACAACTATTAGGATTATATAGCAAAGCATTAAACGCTCCCCCTAGCATGTCTGTTTATACTTATCTCTATACTAGCATTTGATTTGGTATTAGCTTCATCAAGAAAGAAAAATCTTCCCACTTGTAAGAATTAGGATTATTAGCAACTGTCTCAAAGCATAGATGGACCCACTTTTCAGGGAGCAAAATCTGGTGTTTTGCTGCTCAAAAGGCTTCTGTTTTATATCTTCTAACCTTCATTTAACCAATCAGTCAACACTATCTCTGTCTGGGGTTCAGTAGGAACTATCACCATCTTATTGGTATCAGCCAATGCACCTCTGAGGAGGGTCAGGCTACTGAATGTCTTCTTCTCTTGTCTACACTTGAGGAAGCATGTATACAGCCAGTAACCTTATACTGCCAGGTTTGTTAATATTATGAGCTGGTCATTTACTTTCATCTTATCTTTATTCGTACTGAGCCTGGCTCCCTTCCCTGGGGCTAGCATATGTTTGTTTTCATAATATGCTACTATGCAACACAAATCTATTGCAGCATCAAAAGCTTACATGAGGCAAGCAGAACTCTAAAAAGTAGCCCAGCTTGTTATACTGTCCATTTTCCCATTTAAAATATCCACCAGGACGTTGACAGAATTGCTTACAGAGGCAACAAGAAAAATCTCAAAAAGCCATCAAGAAACTGTCCAGATCCATGAGCTCCTGAGATGGGCCATCTTATTTGTTCCTTACTCATAAAGATGCTCAGAGTCCCAGGAAATCTAGAGCTGACCAGGTTCTGTCCATAGCAACAGAACTAAAAGAACATTCCTCCACATCACGATTGCCATTACTCCATCCAGCCCAGAAAATTAGGTCAACGTTTTGTCAGCAGCATGAGTGGAGCAAGACATTGCTTGTGACAGACCCACATATTTGAAGATTACTTTTATATCACTTCCTCAAACCAAACACATATGAGTCTTGTCAACTTTTCCTAATTGGAGTTGGTCCAGTCCCTTTCCTCCCCTCCTTCCCCTCTCCTTCTCTGGCCATAATCCAGTTTGTTAACTACCAATTTGGGCAATAGGAAAACTGATTGATAAACACTCCCCTCCACATCAAAAATGTGGTCAGTGCTACAAGTCATTTTTTTAAATTCTGCAACTAGTAAAATACACACTTTGTTATAAATTGTATTCCTGTGTTGACTGTATACTGTTTACTCTTCTGATGTACCAGTTCACAGAAGGATGTATCTGGGTGTAATTGAGGATACATCAAAGTCAGAACAGCAACAAATTCTGAATCTTCATTTTAAATTTTCTGTTGAGTATTATCTATCTTTGTGGCTTATGCTACATATCCTTGAGGAACATCCTAAAAGATAGCCTTAGTTTGGTTTATAAGAACATGAATAGCTTTATTAGAACTTTGTTGATAGAGACAAACTGCTAGTTTTTGTAAACAGTATGTCCAGACTCTCTATGATTACTGGGTTAAAAATAAGAAAATGCTCGCTTACACAGCTAACTGCCATTTACTTGCATAATAATCTCACTCACTTTCTAAGGTTATTTTCAGATGTTAAATCCTATCTTGTTTTCTTATCTCTTTCCACAGTAGTGGCACCTCATTAAGAGCGGCACCTTCTCTTGAAACATCATTTGACTTATGGTTTCAGTGCAGGCCTATTATTATTACAGACAATATCTCACGTTCTTTGATAACCTGCCTTTATTCTTCAGCTGTTGCCTTCCTCATTAACTTGGAAAAGATGGAGGATTTGTCGACCTCTCCCTCAGATATAACTGATTAAAAAGTTGCCATCAAAGACAAGTACCAAGACTGGAACCAATTGCCTATAATTTTTCCTACCTCACTATATGCCCTCTCTCAAAGATAATAACCCATTCCTGTAATTTCTTCTAGAAACCTAAGTAATGGTTTTTTTTTTCCTCTCCCCCAGCCTTCTGGATTAATTAATTCTTCCCAATATGTCTCTTCTGGCTTTTCAAGTTCTTTTTCTTTCCTTTTTTTCTTTTTTTCCAAAAGGCCACCTTGTTTCCAAAGAACAGCTTGGAAACTTATATTAATCATTTCTGAACTACAATGTGCTGCTCAGAGGCCCTGACATGTTGAGACAAGAAGGAGATTTGTAACGAGGATTCAGGCCAAGAAGGAGCTTCATATTTCAGAAGAATTTGGAGCACCAGTTGAGAAGTTTAAATTGTTTTTGAAAATGGGAACAACAGTTTGTGGGATATTTGCTACCTATGCCATAGTTTGTGTGTGTGTGGGAGGGGGCATTAAAGGAAAAACAAAAATGGAAATGGAAATTGAAAGGGAGGGGCAAGGCTAATAGAGGTCCACTTCTTATGTGTTTATTCTAGTCAGAGTCAAAAGTACCTGAACAGGACTTGTTTTCAAACAAAAGCAAAAAGGGTTGATTTTAAACAGTATTGTGGAAGGTACTTTTTTTCAATACTATCTTAAGTCCCAGAACAACTAGCTAGAAGGAATTGGAGGCCTGTCTCTATCAACTCTCTGTGGTCTCAGTCCAACATCCCCTTAGTATCTGCATGTGGACCGATGCTGCGTTGAGCCATATACATCCTACTACTTATTGTAAAGTCCCAAAGTTGTCCTGCACTATGATTTCATGCTTCATAGAAAGAAGGCAGGATAGGGAAGTGCCTCCCCTTAGCTAGCTATGCAATGAGTATCACTGAAATCCCTGGAGGACCCTCACAGATCTCAGTACTGAGATCATGATGCATCTGACCAGGGGGGAGTGGTAACAAGATGCTTCTGCTCGTCATGAATAACCATGCAGTGTGGCTTTGGGGCTCAACAGGAAGTTGAGGGGAGGGCTTTGGGTGCTATGCAAGGAGGAAGGGAATGCCAACACCCGAAGCACCCAAAAAAGGACAGCAACATGAATAAGGGATACGTGCATGTGTGGATGTCCCTAACAGAATTCCAGCTCTCTATCTCTCTAGACGTTTAGAAAAAGCTTGGGCCCATGGACCTCTAGGGGGCTATGAATGGGCATCAAGGGTCCAAGAACTATGAAAAAAATAATATTCATTTGACTTTTTCTTGTCACAGTCAACTTTAAGGCAAAAAGGTAGTCTTTCATCTATTAGTTGTAAATTTCCCCCCAGATCAGTCTAAGTGAAGGAAATCAATTTCCAATACAATAAAACAAATCCTATGTAAAAACCTGTATTTATATAATTACCTGTATTTTTCTGGGGATGGGATCCATAGCTTTCATCAGAGTCTCACAGTGGTCTGTGATCAGGAAAAAAAAAAATGAACCACTGGTCTAGTGACCCAGTTATACCTAACAAATCCTATGTGAGAGTGTTCCTGTTTGAAAATATTGTGTTTTGGAGGTGATGGAGTACAGGTGGTCTTGGATCCATTGTCACCAATAGATACAGCTCTGTGTCTTTATGGGCCTCCAGAACTGGGCCCCTTACCTATACCAGTACTTCAAATAAAACAAACAGGTGGAAAAGTTTAAACAAAAAAAGTTATCAGATAGGGGAAGGAGAGCTAAATATGCCCCCCCATTGTCTTTCTGGAATGGTGTGATCAAATCAGACCTTGAGGTGGACAGTCTACCACATCATTGCCCACCTCACTGGAGGAGGATCTGTCTGTTTTGAAAAACAGTGTTTAAAGCTTGAACAAATGGAACCCTTCCAGTGTCAAAAGCCCCTCTCCTGGGATATTTGTTCTATTTGTTCTAAGGCCAACCCTTATTTGTTGATTACAGGAGAACCTTTTGCAAGCAGTTACTTCTGAAAAGTAGTAACTCATTCTTCCCTTACTGCATATATAGCACCTTCACTCACATTACAAATGATAAAGAATAAGACCGATAGTAAAACACTAAAACTACTTCTGCTTTAGAATTTATATAGAGTCCAGTATTAGAGTTGAATACTTATTCAATATCTCCAATTTTGGGATTGTGAACCAGGCCCGTGGGTAATTTCTGTGAGAAATGATTTCTTTTACTCCAGATTACAAGGTTTAGAGTGAAATCCAGGTTCCTGCCAGGGAAGATCACATGTTGTGGTAAAACTGACCAGACAATCAAGTCTAGAGGCTTTTGTTTTCATTCAAGCATTTCTCAGATATAAACCTTGATTAAATAGCACATTTTCTTGAATTTCTTCAGAGTTAGGCAATGTGATCAGGAAAGATCGTATGTCTATTTGCAAGCAAAATTTGGAAACTCATTCTTCACATGGCTCCCAGTGGAGAGTTAATCGTCTGCTTCTTCACAAATATAATATAAAAAGAGAAAGACAAAATTTATTTTGAAGAAAACAACACAGGGGAAATTTCTCTCCACCACAATAAAAAGCAATGAAACTGGTACCAAGGAGCTATATAATAGCATATTTAAATCACAGGAGGAAGAAGAATGTCAAAACAAAGTAAATTACAAAAAAGCTAAAGTCAATAATCCAGGGGTTCTGAACAATCCTTGCAAAGGTAACAAAAATGTGAGAGAGGTAGGAAATCCTCTGAAGCCACTTTTTCTGTTCCATAGAGCATCCATAACTCTTTATTTCGAAAACAAATCATTTTTAAAGGGCCATGAATCAGTGGGTGGAAAGCAGCGAAACTAAAAAGGAGGGATATTTAATGAATTTATTTCAAAGCCAGTAAATCTCAACATAAAGAGTCTAACCAAAGAAAGTTAGCCACTTACATATCCCAATGAAGTCAACGCAAATTAAGTTAGTTTGTATGGAGATTAAACCCTGATTCTGTGGAATGGGACCAACATCTGAAATATGTGGTTGTGCTCATTTTCCTGATTTCCTACAGATTTTCCAAGGGTTGACAGTATACTACTCTCTACTGTTTTGAAGAACATCTAAGTAGTGATTTCTTAAATATATCTTGATTTTCTTCAGATGCATTGAAAATGGTATACAAAAAGTTAACAAACAATCAGAATAAGTAAAAAAACCAAACAATGAAAAGTACTTCTGAACAATAATAGAATAAAAGGAAATAGTAGGAAAAATAGACATAAGATACAGGCCGTAATTAATTTTTTTCAAGATTCATCAGAAGTAAAGACAGAAAGAACATATCAGAGATTAGCAGAGATGGTATTCCAGAACTGTGGTGCTACTTCATGGCATGCATCAACAACAGTTCCAAGTTCTGCTCCACATCACTGGGGATGTGAAGGGAGAAGAAAGTCTTTTGACCTGTGGTCCCCAAGTCTCCACTGACCTCTTCTTTGCATACCACCAGCAATTCACTTTTTTGCCATTACCACCACTGGAGCATCAATAAGAGGGCTATGGGTCATTCAAATCTCCTTGTTCCAATAACAGTAAGGGTGGTAGAGGTTTTCAGCCTTCAGCAAGGAGCTCTGGAAGAAACCATCTTCCTTTCTATCTAGCGACCATCTTCCTCACAGGTGGAGAGAAAGATTAGAACAATACTAATCTCGCAGATATTATAAGATTCCAGCTATTGTGAGGTTTAAAGATTCTGACTTGTGAACTGCACAGCCAGTGTTGAAAAGAGAACACTAGAAAAGGTCTTCTGGAGTCATTTCACACTTCAGAATTACAGTGCTATTATTCCACCTTAACAGTCATGGTTCCATCCTATAGAATCATGGAATTGACAGTTTAGGGAGGGATATTTGCAACTCCAGCCATAATGGTCTAGGGCCTCATCAGACTACACACCCTAGCTTCCATGGAATGAAACCATGGAAGTGAAGTGGAATAACAGCCCTGTAATTCTGTAACGTGAAAGGGCCCCAATCTTATTCTGCATGGCTATTTTTCATTTTGTTGTATTCTTAAATAATTATTTATTTTATTTTATTTTTTGCCACTGGAAGGCACCATTTGGATTTTTTGTTACCAAGATGTCTTCATCTCAAGATGTACATGAAGTTCAGAAACTCTGGATTAGCCTATTGTATTTATCCCTTCACAGTTATCTACAAATATGTGTCATTAGGGCTACAGTGATGGCTGAATATTTCTTTTTCCATCCATTAAAAACCAATGGTTTCCTTTTACATTGCTGCAGCATTTATCTACAATATTCTAATTGTATACAGAAACCCAAGCAACTCTAAAACTCCCCCACCCCCACTAAATAAGCCTTTTTAACCAAAAACCATCCCTTCTGCTAAAAAGGCCTGCACTTACCATTAACTTAGTGGATGTCTAATTACCCTTTCAAGGAACTCCAGTCTCCAAGGAGACTGCTGGATGCTAGTTTTTAGACCATTCTGTTGCAGCATTTACCTCCAAGGGATAAGGCAAGCAATCAGGTGACTTTGCAAAGAGCCACGAACAGTATTTGAGCTTTAGCTCTTTACCAATACTATTTTCCCCCAACCCAGCCACTCAAATATGTTCTGACATGAGGAGATATCCTTACTAAACTGTAAAGAATAGGTCCCAGTCCTTCTAACTAACTTTTTTTTAAAGAGCTACTGTGCATGGAGTATGGTCTGTCCCATTGCTTTTGAAGGTCTCTTTGAAAACTCACAATTGCACAGCACAGGAGAAATGGTTCTGTTTCCAATGTTACAGTTTGATTGGTATGAAATGTAGAATGAGACAGAATAAAAACAAATGTTTATGAGAATTATGAACTGGCAGTAATATGGATGGAAGATTCAAATGTGCAAGTCTCAAGTCCACATTATCACCTACACTGAAATCTATATAGCAGCATATTGATGACCTATTTAAATGGGGAAAAAATGGGGCAGACTAGAAACACCAAGTTGGCAGGAAGGGGGTAATGCAACCCTACCTCAGTTAACAGAGGCCCTCTCCACAGGTTGTCATTGTCCCACATTGGGGACAGGAGAAGGATAGGACCCAGATGATGCTTATTCACAATATCATCCTTATCCCATCCCCAGGCAGTGTGACCGCTCAGTAAATCATTGATGGGTTTTCCCCTTCAATGACCAGCGATCGTGCCACTATTCCACCACTCATCCACACTTACCTGGTGTGTGGAGATCCTAGAAGCCCAATGGCTGTGCCCAGTGCAGCTTGGGACAGTACCCGGCTGTGCTGCAGAAGAAAGAGGTGTCACCATTGTGCTTTCTCCATTCATGAAGGGAGCTGGTAAGGAGAGAAGCACTCATGTCTTGCTCCCCTCCCAGCAGAGATAATGCAGAGACCTGCACTGCATATCACTAGAACAAGGTAGGCCGTGGAAAGGGGCAAAGCCCCTGACAGTGAACTCTCTCTCTCTCTGTCTCTCTCTCTTTTTAATAAAGCCCCCTTTTCCTCCTTATCTTCTGTATCTGGAAGAGGATGGAGAAACACAGAGCGTGTCTGCAGTAAACAATGCAATTAACCTTGAAAAGGGGAAGAATGGGATTTTGTTTCTTGGGAAACAAGGAACAACAACTACAGACCAAAGGATGTCCTTTCATTCTTGAACAAATGGAGTCAGGGGGATTTTTTCCCTTACACCACACTGTTGAGATTATCATGGTAAACCATTTCTCACATTTATTTGTAGTGCGGTAAGGTCACCATCATGTGCTTGGATTTAGCTTCAGTTAACTTATATTTTCCTCATCCTAGAATGAACTGGAGAATCTCAGGGCATATATATTGTTGCAAAACAGGAGTCGAGAAACTCTTGCTGATAAAAAGAAATAAAAACTCCTGCTTGCTTTAGACTTCATGCCTGCTTCACGTAGCAAGTAACAAAACACTGCTGAGGTCATACTAGCAGATTGACTACGTTTATTAGTAAAAAAAAAGAATTTCAAAACAGCCTAAGTTACAGAAGCAAAATCTATTCTGCCCAACATCATGGCAGATCAGCAACAGAGTGCAAAGAGAAAAAAAACAGAGAGACTTTTACACAAGGCATGGGGTTTATATGATATGCAGTAAACATGCTTTAGGCACCTTCACCTCACGACAACAAGCGTGAATAACAAGTTCATAGCCATAACATGTCATGTAGCAAAAACACATATGATGGCGCAGCTGTGTGCCAGTTCTGGACAAGCTGATAACGCTGAGGAAAAGTTTCCCATGGAACTGGCTAGCCATAACAACAAGTTTGTAACAGTTTGATTTCTCACACACACACACACGAGCTGTGAGAAATTTGTGGAGCAAGGAGTCCATTATGCATCCACATAATGCAACATATATATGTATGTGTGTGTATGTATGTATGTGTGTGTGTGTGTGTGTGTGTGTGTGTATATATATGTGTGTGTGTGTGTGAAGACAAAGGGAGGGAGGGAGGGAGAAAAACTTTGATACCCTCAGCATACTGATGACATTTCATTCCCAAACCTACATATAATCTTAGTTTATTTTATTTAGCACATGCGTATTTTATGTAGCTTTTTTTGTACTCTAGCACCTTAGCCAGGCAGGCACAATCCAGAGAAAGAGAATCATCCAGTCTAGAAAAGTAGAGATGCTTTATGTTGTTATCCTGGTAGCACAAAAACATGACCTCTTTCTCCAAACCTTTTCTAGTAAGCTCCTGCTGCCCCCACATAGGCCTTTTTGGCATTCAGAACTGTCCCTGGCCTTCAGGTCCCATGTCTCCCACAAGATATCATCTTTACTGCATATACTGATTATATATTACAATAGCATATCTTCCCATTATAGGCATACCTCAGTTAACAAAGGTTCTGACAGAGAAGATCCTTTTTGCAAAGTCTTTTAACAGTTGTCTAACCCCTCCCATCCTATCCCAGTCCTGGCACAGCTGATAAATCAAACAAAACAAACTGAATATCTCCCAGCTTGTTACTTGCTTCCAGGCAGTAATTAAGAAGTCACAAATAAAGTCCAACATAAACAAAGTCCAGCAGGGTTTCACAGCAAGGGAGTGTCCAATCCAAGCATTTTGTCATGTCATCCAGCAAGGTAACAGGTCAGATAAGCTCTGACAACTGCTGAAGGGGAAGGACACCAGCTAAATAGGTCCCGAGCCTAGCACAGCTGAGACTTGATTGATTGTTGCAGGTTATAAATCCTGAGAGAGTAACACTGGCTCTCTCTTTGCTGCCTGTGCACTGCAAAGCTGGGTAGAGATAAGTGTTCCTCTATATCTGAAGAGGTAGGACTCTCTGTTGAAGCTGGCACTATCCTCTGTTCTGTTTCCAGCACTGTAACCTTTCTCTGTACAGTAGGCCCTGGCATGCCTTCTGTTTCAGCCTCTGGCATGCCCTCTGTTTCAGACTCTGAGTCAGAGTCCATGCTCTGGAAGCAGGGCATGACACTTCCTTCTTCTTTCCTCTATCTAGCTGGAGGGCTTTTTAAAAACAGCATTGGCATTACATGGATGGTGAAGGAAGGTTGGAGAGACATAAGTCCTTTCCACACCCTATCTTTTCACAGAGTTCTCTGGTAGGGATCCCAGCAGTGGCTGTGCTGGGAGGGGAGCACAATGGAAGCACTCCCCTCCACACCAGCTAGCTCTATACTGAAGGAAGTGCAATGGCCATGCCTCTTCCTTCCACAGTGCAGCTGGGTACCTTCCTAGGCTGCACTGGGGCAGAAAGCACAGTCATTGTGCTTCCCAGACTTCTGCAGGACAGGTAAGTCTGTGATTGTGGCGTGATCATGGGTCATTGATGGGGAAAATCCATCAATGATTTAATCTGTGATTGCACTGCCTGGGGATGGGAGAATTTATCTTCTCATGCTTCTTAAAATGTATTGTCCTTATTTTGTTATTCTATTAGCAATTTAAGTTCCTTAATTCATTGTTTCTTTCAGTACAGAATACTCTTTTTACTCTTTGGTAAAAGCACTTTCAAATTAACTTCCCTGTCAGTTTAGTCACAGTCTCTTCATTGGGCAAAGAAGTAGATTCAACCAAGTATCAATTTCACCATCATAACCAGGAAGCATCTCTTGAACATTACCTGGTATTTTGTTCCAATTGTTTCAGGGAATTGGTTTTGTGGTCCTTGTATCTATTTTCAGGAAGGCTTCTCTCATGGCAGGGCAGGTTCTCAGCCTAAGCCTAAGCCTCTCTACTCCACCAGCAATGTTTTGCCACTGAAGTGATGATTTAATAACCAAGAGCACAGCTTGGAGACCTTCTTGGCTAATCCTCTGGTCTACCTTTAATCCAGGGAGACCATTTTTGCTGGTCCCAATACTATTTGGATGGTAATTTCCATGTGAAGCATCCCCCCAACCCTGCAGCAAATTACTGACAGCTACTATAGCCTACAGCAAGCAAACAGCATGATCACGAAAACACAAAGAAAGGGGTAAAAGAGAGAAGACTACCTCACTGGCTTACCCTAGCATGTTAAAAAGCATAGATCTAGATGTTTGGCCACCATAAAAAAATCATTTTTTAAAGAAGTAGAGGATGGTCAAATAAAAAGACTCAAAATGTTTTTGTTTACTTATGCAAGTCTTACTTTGCCTAGTTGTTTCATTTCACATGTTCATATTGTTAATTTTGAATAAAAGTTTGCTGAAACATGTTGACTTTTTTTTATTTAGCAACCTATCCTCATTCTTCATTGTTATTTCTGCCTCTAGTACCAAATTCCCTACTAAAGAAATAATGTCCAAGAACACGTCTATTTCCTTCACTGAGGTATTCATGTATCAAACCTCTCCTATTTCGTGGATTTCTCCCAGACCATATTAAATACTCAATTTAAAAAAATTAATGGAAGAAAAAGAAAATTTAAAGTTATCGGTTATTGTGACTGCAGAATGGTAATTGAGCAAGAGTGAAATACTCCTTCTCCCCTTTGCTGCTTCTGTACAATGGTTGCCCAGTTCTGGCTACCATATGTGCATTTTTATATCATAACTAGCTTGGACATGATGAGACATAAAGTTGCCTTGTCATGTCCAATAATCTCCTTTTACAAGTGTGTTTCACACAAGAACTAAATGATGTTCATTCTGAGCCCCTTAGTCAAATTATTCCTTGTAAAGAAATCCTACTGTTAGTAATGTTAAGTCCCCTCTATTGGGAACTCTGGATGTGGTCACAATTTCCTGAGATTTAAGGCCTCAGGTAAACCTTATTTTCCATTTGTGTTATCACTGACTCTGTTTCTCAAAGCTTGTAAGAGTCTCTGCTAACTAGTGAACTGTCTTGAGCTGAATTTGTTAAGTGTTCATACATTCATGAGAAACAAGGTTTGTATGCAGCTGCAGAATGTAGGGATACTAACCTTGATTGACTAATTAAATTTGCTGCATGTACTAAGGCTGTGGGGATATAAAAGTTCATTGCTGTCATCTTGCATTTTCTAATTATGTCATTTTTCATTCCTGACTTGACAGATGCCTAATGGTTCTGTGTTACTTAGATACTGCTGTACTCTGAGGCCATTTCTGCACTAGACTGTTATAGTGCTGCTATTCCACTTTCAGCAAATGCCCTTCTCTACAACTGTAAACCCCAGAATACCATAGGATGTTGAAAGTGGAATAATAGCACTATAACAGTCTAGTGCAGAAATGGCCTGGACCTCCACTTTGGTGTTCCACCTTCTTTTGTCTGTGACACTAAGGCCCTTTCTGCACAGCATTTGCCATGCAAAAGGGCACTGGAGCGTCGTGCGATTGTGAGGAGTGATCTGCATGATGCACTCACAATCATGTGACGCTCCAGGGGCCAGCAGGCGCCTATGATGCACCTTTTCATTTTTGGCTGGAAGCCAAAAATGGTGCGCGATCGCGCGTTGCTCCCTGGCCCGGCGTGCACTTACCTGGTGAGTGAAGCCTCCAGAGCCATGCCGGTCATGCTTCCTGCCCCAGCACAGCCTGGGAAACTCCCAGGCTGCACTGTGGAAGGAAGAGGCAGGGCTCTCGCACGAGCAGGCAGCTCATGTGGAGCTGAAGCAGCAGGGACACGAGAGCCTCTCGCTGAAGGCGGCTCGTGTGATCCCCACACCCCAGCACCAGAAAAAGGTAAGGTGCAGAAAGGGCCTAAGTTCCAAATATCCATTCACTTTGCATGGTAAATAAATATATAACCATGCGTTATTCTTTGAAGCCTTGGTTCTGAATCTTGCACTTTGCTGCTTGCCATAGTGCTATTGGACGTTGGTTTCCATCTGGAACTCAAGTAATGTTGAATGCTGTTGTCCATTTCCTTCTTTTGACCCTTAGGGATGCCCTGACTCAATGCTTAACAAAAGGGCTAATGGTGGTCCACACCATCCATGATAGGGATAGGGGGAAACCTAAATGTTCAAAGACAAGATGAAAAAAGAATTTCTTCAGTGTTGAGAAATACTGAGCAGGAGGACCCTGGAAGGAGAAGAATCTTGGCACATTAGGACTTATTCTTTACAAAAACACATGGGTTATCAGTACAGAAAATGATGTTTTCTGTTCAAAAGCCCACATTTCAATATTTCACAGAATATATCCCAAGCTGCAAATAGTCCTAAGAAACTACATTCTCACAATGGGTAGAAAAAGACTTAAATTATTTGTTCTTATTCATGAAAACAAAACTGATGCTGGTTCACATTCCTAAAATATAATTTATGTTAGCTCTGGAAACCTATTTTCCTGGGGTTTAGGAGTGGGAGAAAGCAGTAATTGGCTTGGCCAAGCTCTCTTATTTTCGTTCATTCAAGCTTGGGACTCTGATAGTAACATTAAAATAGAGGTGTTGACACTCCTAAAAGAAGGACCATCTTGCCTTACACTCATGAACTTCCATTTTTCCATTCCTGCATCTCTGTTCTTCCCAAAGGAGTCTCTTGTGGACTGCCAAAGAAGTGAAAGATGCTTCAAGTCTGCCGCAATCACCCACCTGCAAACCCAGTCAGTAGTGCTATCCTAGCACTGGTGATGGAAGGGCTAGAACAAGTAATTTTTCCCTATGGGTCATCTGATCAGCTAGGGTGTAGGGGAAAGTGGATTTGCTCCAGCATGCCTCAGAGAGCATGACCAAGGACTATATGTAGGTTGTGAGCCATGGGTTGCCTACTCCTGCATTAGGCAGAGTGAGATTTTGACTATCATGAAAGTGCCAAAGAAGATACCTTCTTGCATAGCATTTGTCAACAAAAATATTTAGGCATAATATGCCTGTGTAAAAATCCTAATTGATTTTGAGAGCCATGATGGCACAGTGGTTAAATGCTGGTACTGCAGCCACAATGTTGTGAGTTTGATCCTGCAGGGCTCCAGGTTGACTCAGCCTTCCATGCTTCTGTAGGTCAGTAAAACAAGTACCCAGCTTGTTGGGGCCAATTAGCTAAACAAGTTGTAAACCACTTAGGGAGTGCTTAGCACTGATAAGCTGTATAGAAATGTAACTGCTGTTGCTAATTTGAAACTGAAATTTCATGCAAGGCAAGCCAATAAATTTCCAAACTGAATCACACCCTATTTCACCCCTAAGCAATCAAATACATTCTTAATTAATGTACCCTGATGATCCAGATGTAATTAACTTCATGTTCTTCTTCTGTGTGATTCTTCCTGTACCACTGTCTCTGAAAATTAAAAGGAAATAACATCCCTTTTCTCAGCATGGGCGTTTGGGATGTTTGTTAACCCTGAGTGGGAAAAAAAAATCAGCTGCCTATTTGCCTTTAACTGGTTACATCATTTTATGAAAGGAAAGACAGGTTAATGGTCTCCTCATCCTATCCTGTATATCCAGTACCAGATATATAGTGAGAAGGTTTAATCCTGAGCAGTTTCAGGCAGGAAAGAGGACACTTGCCTACCCTATGTGCCTCAGGCAGCAAAATGTTTTAGCCTTGGCCAGTCTACTCTGCACTTTCTCTCTAATCATTCAAAGTCTAAAATAAAGTGGAATATCCCCAGGAAGGCCAACAATAGATTGCCAGAACTTGATTATGATTTTTTTAAAAAGAGAGAAAAAAAAAGTATTCTCCTCTTGTGCATTTCAGATAACTTTACTAAAAGCATCCAAAAAATCTGTAGCACCACAGCTAACAAATGTATATTGTGACACAGACTAGAAGTTGCTTTGTCAGATGTGCATGTTGTTCTCTGCGTATGCATGCACATGGATAGGGATAAAAAAAAATGGGAGTTAGAGCAAAAGGTTATGACATGCAGAAAATAAGTGCAAGCCCATTACTATTTCTATCCAGACCCAAATGTATATGAGAAAAGAACAGGGTGACCTATTCAAAACAGGATTCAGAAGAAACTGTAGTACTTTATGCATCTACTGAAGCGGATTCTGGCCCATTAAAAGTTTTACCATTTGTTAGTTTTCAAGTGCCACAAGATTGTTGAAGAGGGAGGGTTTCCTGCAAAAGATTAACATGGCTAGCCTCTGAGAATCTTTGATGGCATTTCTTTCTGCTTATGAGTTAAGACAGAGCTGTTTCTATCTATGACAAACATATGGTTTCAATTATATCTTCCCTGTATCACAGTCCTTACAATGCTATTTGCTTTCAGTTGAACAAATATATAATCCCTGCATTAATTCAGGGAAGATGAAGGCAACAGAAGATAGGAAAACAAATGAAAAAGGGAAGGTACAATCATGTAGGAATTGAATAAAGTTCATTAAAAAGTGCCAGCTAAGAATTAAGGCTATTTCACATTGGCACAAACTCCACACAGAGAGAAAATGGAAGCTAAGGCTGACGCTTTAAAAGACACACTTTG